>PVLC010024463.1:0-24653 GCA_004027655.1 Graphiurus murinus | reverse complement strand
CTCCGGTACTGAAAAACAAAACAGAAAAAAAATGAATAAATGGAAGAGGATACAAGCAAAAGAAAAAGATCGCTTGTGTTTATGGATCGGAAGAATAAATATTATTAAAATACTTGCCAGGTCTGAAGGCACACACTTGTAATTCCAGTACATAGGAGGCTGAGACAGGAAGACCACAGATTCACAGCCAGTCTCAGCAACTTAGTGATACTCTGTTTCAAAACAAAAAAAAATCAGGCTGGGGGTGTAGTGCAGAGGTAAAATGACCCTGGGTTCAATCCTTGGCACAGAAAAAGAAGGAGGAGGAGGAGGAGGAGGAGGAGGAGGAGGAAGAAGAAGAGGAGGAGAAGAAGGAGGGGGAGGAGGAGAGAAAGAAATGCTCATACTATCTAAAGTATTCTACAGAATCACTGAAATCTCTATCAAAATACTATATCAATGATTATAAAACCAGGAATAAAGATACAAAAATTAATATGGAACCCCCAATCCCCACAAACACAAAGAGCCAAAAGAATCTTGACCAGAAAGAAGAGAAGCAAGCATTGCACTACCTGACTTCAAAATACACTTGAAAGCTGTAGTCATCAAAGCATATAGACCTGGCATAAAAACTTTCACATTGACCAATGGAACAGCATAGACAGCCTGTAAGTAAACCCATGCATTTAATTGATTTTTTTATGAAGATGCTAAGAACATGTAATGGGCAAAGAGCAGTCTTTTCAGTAAGTGATGCTGGAGAAATGTGATACTTGCAGAAGAATTAAACTAGACCACTATCTGGCATAGTTATGAAAATCAACTCAGAATGAATTAAGTAATTTAATATAAGACCTGAAACTAACACATCACTAGAAGAAAACATAGGGGAAACATTTCAAACTTCAGGACCTTGAAATGAGCACAGATTCTTTTTATTTTTTCTTTTTTTTTTAATAAGACTCCAAAAACTCAGGAAATGAGAGCAAAAATATGCAAATGGGGTTACATCTAACTAAAAGGTTTCTCCACAGCAAAGGAAACCATCAGCAGAGCAGAGACAACCTACAGAATGAGAGGAAATATTTACAAACTATGCATCTGACAAGGTTTACTAATGAGAATATATAAAGAACCCTTAAAACTCAATAGCATATAAACAAATAGCCTGAAGAAAAAATGAGTGACAGGCTTAAAAAGACATTTCTCAAAAGAAGATATACTAATGGCTAACTGGCATATGAAAAATGTTCAACATCATGAATCATCAAGGAAAGGCAAATCAAAACCACAATGAGATATCTCTGAATTCAGTTAAAAACAACTATTATTGAAAAATAATAATAACAAGTGCCATTGAGGATGTAGAGAAAAAGGAACACTTACCCCTTGGTGACAATATAGACTACTACAGTCATTGTGGAATACAGTATGAAGATTCTTCAAAAGATTAAGAAAGAAACGGCTACATGATGTAGCTATTCAGTGTTGGGAAAATATCCAAAGAAAATTAAACCAGTATGTCAAAGAGACATCTGCACTCCCATATTTATTGCAACACTCTTCCCAATAGTTAAGAAATGACAACAACCTAATTATCCATTAACAGATAAATAAAGAAAATGTGTTTATACATACACAATGAAATACTATTCAGCTATACAAAATGAAATCTGTCATTTATGACTAAATGGATGGAACTAGAGTTCATTATGTTGAATGAAAAAAGGGCAGGCAATAAAAAAGAAAAAGGAAAAAAAGCAGGCGCAGAAAGACAAATATCACGTGATCTTGTTCATATGTAGAATTTCAAAAAAAAAAAAAATTTAATTGGAGACGTTGAGTGCAGAATAGTAGTTACCGGGGCTTAGGAAAACAGAGGGGAAGGAGGAATTGGGAAAGGTTGGTCACCAGGTACTAAGGTATTAATCGGTAAGAGAAATCAATTCTCTTCTACTGCACAGCAAGGTGACTACAGATAACAATAATGTACTGTACATTGCCAAATATCTAGAAGAAAGGATTTCAAAGGTACTGACCACAAAATGACAAATATTTGAGAAGCTAAATATCCTTAACATGACTTCAGCATTACACAATGTATACATATAGCAAAACATCACATAGTACCCCACAAATATGTATAATTTTACATGTGTGTGCATTTTTTCAAATTTAAGTAAATCTAAGCTATTGATGAACATAAAAATTAAAGCAAGTTTTTTTTAATGTGCTTGTATTGGTGCATTATTGTCTCACATCATAATGTAAATCATGTTGACTTTGACATACGTGCACACAGCACTTTAGAAGACAGCTTAAAGCACTAAAAACAAACTTTAAGAAAAATTACTAGTTTGCTAAAATTTAAATATTTTTCAAATTTTACATAGGGTCAGAAGCTATTTGAATTTCCACCAGTCAAAGTGAAGGCCTTTTTGAACACAGGACTCTCAGTAAAGACCCATTAGGCACTGGTGATGGACCTCAGCCAGCCTTAGAGAAAGGCTGCCCTTGACCCCTCCAAGAAAGCTGGAAAGCAAGGCTTGCAAGCATGATGCTGGTAACAAGGAATTTAACCAGAAAGTCCAGGTATGTGGCTGGACTCATTCTTCTAAAGGGTTTTTATTTTATTGGTTTTTGTCACAAAGTACTTACTTTGTTTTAAATAATTAATAAGCGTTAATTACTATGATCTGTTGGAAATTGGTACTTAGAATGAAAAACATACCATCAGGATAAAAGTGCCATTTTAGGAATAATATTAGCAAGACTCAAGAAACCACTTAATAAATGGAAATGGTTCTGCCAGGCATGGAGAAAATAAACTGTTTCTGATCTCCATCTCAAAAATGTGAACTAAAAAGGCAATTATTTTTATTAAAAAATCTTTCCTCTACTCCAACAAACTTGTCATGTTCTTTAGCTTTTCTTTTGATTCCTTGTCTCCCATATAAAACCCAAAATCATTTCAGATACTTTTAAAAAATAAAATTTTGTAATGAAAGTTTAAAAAGTGAAAAACAATTAAGGACATATCTAATGAGACATCATCAGTTACCAATGTAATACTAAAGCTATAGAGAAGTTCTCTTTGTGTGAGAAATTCAATAATCATTATAATAGAAAAATTTCAGAAATGGATATGTATGTGTCATGAGTTTTTTAATAGATTATCTTTGACACAATTACATGATGCATATCTTCATATGTTAAAAAACAAATAAACTTTTGAGAGTTCAGAAATATTTAATGCATATGACCTTTGACCCAGCACTACAAATATGTGTATAATTGTAAAGATATATACAAATATATAAAATATATATTGTCTATATTGTATGTATAGTATTGTATATATTGTATATATATTATATATACAATTAAACACATGAAAATGACATTGGTACATCATTTTTTTTAATAATTCGTGCTTTGTATATATACATTTTTGTTAGGTACAAATTAATAAAGACAAATGTGCACACATTTCTCATCTGACCCTTTCCCCAATTCCCACCCCACTCCCTCGCCCTCCCTCCCTCTCAAGTTCAGTTCAGTGAGTGATCTTGATATAATTGTATAAGTACATCATGTGCCTTAGGATGCTCTCCCCCCCCACCCCCCACCCCGGTCCCTTCCCTTCGGTTAAATCAATTTCTTTGTTTATCGAGGGTCTCTACTTTTTCATCTGGGTACATCATTTTAATAGAAAACTATTGGAAACAATTTAAATTGGTTAAATAAATTACATGTATTTTTAATGGAATACTATGCAACAACAAAATAAAACAATATTAGAAAATGGTATAGTAATTTTTAAAGACTGTGACACTATCACTCTACATGTTATTATTCCTGTAATAATAGAGAGGAAGCTGAGGCCTAGAGGAAGCTGAGGCCTCGAGGAAACAAGCAAGATGTCCAGAGAGGTTTTACCACTGGTCAGAGTTGGAGTGGGATTTTAGCCTAAGTGGTCTTAAGATGAACATAGGTCCCAGCTTGCCTCTAGTAATTTTTACTAGCATTTCCATTCATGTTCACATGTGTCTTGATTTACATGATAATTTTAGGTATTACTCTACAGCAGACACTTTGACTCTGTCCTTAGAAAAGGAGAAATGATTATTCTGTAAGCAGGTAATGCTGGCTTTCATTTTGGTAATTCTACATTTTTTTCATTACTATCTTTCTACCATACTGAAATGACCTTTTTCATTTTCTACCATTATACTTCAATAACCATCCTTTTATCCTGATCTCCTAGAGAACATTTAGATTTTCCAACTTTCCTAAGGTTGGTGACTGTGGCTCATAATAATTACCGTATGTGTCTTATCCATTTCTAAATATTACTGTGTCTCCCTCCCTTCTGCTTTCAAATTAACTACACTAAATTTTATGCCTTGGAAAAGAACCTTTTAAATGTTCATCTTTCATGGAGCATGATGCAAAGCTAAATTCGTTGAACTTTTAGAGACTGTTCTTACATTTACAGCCAGTCTCTTTTAATGAATGTATTATAAACTTAAAAAGTTATCTTATTAGGGTATCTGCATTACAAAAGGAAACAGAAGTCAATTGTATTTTATAATGACATAGACATTATTTATGAAAGTAAACATCTGGTTAATTTTTAAGATTTACAATGTTAAGATACTAAGGTAATTCAAAAACTGAATCTGGATTTTAGATTGTTTTAAGGAAATCATCAAACAAAAAATACAGCATATATAAACATTAGTGATTACATTGTGAAGTTGAAATTGATTCAGACATTATC
This sequence comes from Graphiurus murinus, assembly GCA_004027655.1. Classification (NCBI taxonomy): domain Eukaryota; kingdom Metazoa; phylum Chordata; class Mammalia; order Rodentia; family Gliridae; genus Graphiurus; species Graphiurus murinus. The sequence continues at coordinate 19,888 of PVLC010024463.1, read as the reverse complement.
ATGGCTTTGCTACAATAATCAATGTATAATATTTTACCTACTGTAACAAAGCACTGCTTTCAAAGTCTAGCATAACACTTGGTTATACAAAATTAATTTTGAAGGGTTTATAGTAATTAAGTCTTCCTTATAAATTGGTACAGTGTACATACTTCTCATTTGATTTTTAATAAACAAATTTGATTTCCCTCCTAGTCATTTTGCATTACTAACTTCTAATTTTATTTTTGCATTAGTTCTTTAGTGACAAAAGAATCATCTACGTGATATATAATGATGCACTTTTTTTTACTTTCTATTCCTTAAATCCATTTTTAAAATGCACTTTTTGGTAAATGTCTATAACTGAAAGTTTTTAATGACTATCGAGAAATGTTATATTCAAGATCTCTTAGGTCTAGCAATATATGGTGAAAAAATGCTTTATTTCTCATAATAATAAAAAATAATACTTTGTATATTTTCTCTATATCCGCCATGTGTAACATGTAAATTAGAATAAAATAATTTATGTTCTTATCCACGTTTAATATTCAAACAATTATCTAACTTGTCTGCCAGATCAGAAAGGTAATTACTTGTTCCATATCTTCATACTATGATCAGGAAAATAACAGTTTTTACTCTGATCTTAATATGATAAAATAATCTTTAGTTATGATAAATAACATATCTAAAAAATAAAAATGCATACATGTAATCAGGCATGATGGTGAACACCTGTAATCCCAGTACTTGGGAGGCTAATAATGGATGATCACATGTTCAAGGACAGTCTCACAAGTAGTGAGGTAGTGATACTCTCATTAACCTAGACTCTTTCGAAGTAAAAATAGGGCCCAGAGGTAGAATGCCCCTGGGTTCCATCCCCAGTAACAAACACACACACACACACACATACACACACATACACACACACACACAAACATACATATAACATAAATACTTCCTACATATTATAAATACTTGAAAAGAGTCACCCAGATTCTAAGATAGCAAACTATAAAATGTTCTTAAAAGGAAAAATTAAAATTTTTGTTATTACACTTTTTTCTCATAGCTTTAAAGATAGGAGAGAACTCATGATTCATGCCATTTCAACCACAGAAGAAAATGAATTAAAAAGTGTATGGACAATGAAAATCACAAAACACTAAAGAAAGAAATTGAAGATCTTAGAAGATGGAAAAATATACCATGCTCTTGAATAGGGAGAATAAATATAAAAATGGCCATTCTACCAAAAGTGATTTACAGATTCAATGCAATCCCTATCAAAATACCAATGTCATTCTTCACAGACCTAGAAAAATCAGTTTTAAATCTTATATGGAGCCGGGCATGGTGATGCACGCTTGTATTCCCAGCATTTGGGAGGCTGAGACCGGAGGACCCGGGTTTGCAGCCAGCCTCAGCTACTTAGTGAGGCACTCTGCAACTTAGTGAGACCCTGTTTCAAAATAAAGAATAAAAAATAGGACTGGGGGTATAACTCGGATGTAGAATGCCCCTGAGTTCAGTCTCCAGTACCGCAAAAAAAAAAAAAAAAAAAAAAATTATATGGAAAACAAAAGACATAGGATAGCCAAAGCAATTCTCAGCAATAAAAATCATGCAAGACGCATTACAATTCCTGACTTCAAATTATACTACAGAGCTATGGAAATAAAAATAGCATGGTATTGGCACAAAAACAGATACATAGACCAATGGAACAGAATAGAAGATACAGAAACAAATCCACACACTTATAGACAATTGATTTTCAACAAAGACACCAAAAGCATATGTTGGAGAAAAGACAGTCTTTTCAATAAATGGTATTGGGAAAACTGGTTATCCATTTATAGAAACACTGAATTAAATCCCAACCTCTCACCATGCCTAACAATCAACTCAAGATGAATCAAAGACCTGGAAATTTAGACCAGAGACTGAAATTACTAGAGGAGGGCATAGGTTCAGCACTCCAATATATAGGCATAGGTATAACCTTCCTTAATAAAACCCCCAAAGCTCAGGAACTTAAAACAAGAATTAATAAATCAGACAAAATTAAAAGTTTCTGTTCATCGAAGAGTCTAAAGAGAGAGCCTACAGATTGGGAGAAAATCTTTGCCCGCTACTCCTCTGATAGAGGACTAATATCTAGAATATGTAAAGTACTTAAGAAGCTACACACACACACACACACACACACACACACACACACACACACACACACACACAATCAAGAAATGGTCAATTGAACTAAATAGATACTCCACGAAAGAAGAAATACAAATGGCCAATAAATATGTAGAAAAAATGTTCAACATCATTAGAAATCAGGGAGATGCAAATCAAAACTACATTGACATTCCATCCAACCCAAATTATGATGGCAATCATCAAGAAGTCAAACAACAATAAATGCTGGTGAGGATGTGGGAAAATATGAACTCTTCTACACTGTTGGTGGGATTGAAAATTAGCATAGCCACTATGGAGATCATGGTGGAGATTCCTCAGAAAACTGGGAATAGATCTGCCATATGATCCAGCTATACCACTCCTGGGCATCTTTGCAAAGGGACTGAAATCAGAATATTACAGTAATACATGCATATCCATGTTTATAGCAGCACAATTGACAATAGCCAAATTAGGGAACCAACCCTGCTATCCGTTAACAGATGAATGGATTACAAAATTATGGAATATACATACAATAGAATTCTACTCAGCAATAAAGAACAAAATCATGTCATTTGCAGGAAAATGGATGGACCTGGAGAACCTTATGTTAAGTGAGAATAGCTGGGCACAGAAAGTGAAGGGCCTTATATTTTCTCTCATATGTGGAAGCAAGGGAGTAATTGAGATATAAGAGGGACTTTAGATAATGGAGGAGAAAGCCCAGTGAAGTAATGGAAGTTGTATAAGGGAGGGTGATGGTGGGAGGAGGGAGAATTTAAAAGGAAGTCACTTAATGTTATGTATATATGTGATAATATCAATGCCAATCTGAATATCATGTATGGTGAAGGGGAGAATTGGGGAGGGAGCTGGGGGGAAGCTCAACAAGTGTTGTGTGCAGTATGTCACCATAACTATGAACTACATTATGAAGTGAACTACAATGCATCAATGAAAGTATTTTTAAAAGGTATACGGGTAGAATTAAATCACAAAATGGTTGTGTACCCTGTTAAAAACGACTCATATCGAACATGTTAGTTCCGTGTTTGTTAGTTCCTTCCAAATCAGTTTTGACTCCATATTCATAAGTGATAAACTTAGTGGGAAATATATTTTAAAGCAATTCTTTTTGAAACAACATATATATAATGAGGAAGAGGGAAAGAAAAGTAACTAAAAGCTTTCAGTTTTTAGACATTTACCTCCTTTAGGAACATACATCACGTACAATCAATTGCATGAACAATGTCCCTATTTTACTTAAACATTATTCCTCGGAGATGTCTCACAAAATTGGCCTCCTGACAGCATAAAAATCCCAGAAGCTGAAGTGATTACAGCCTGAGTTCCTGTCAAGCCACAATAAAGCAGATATTAATCTGTTACAAAACTGGTGACATCAGTCCAGATTTAGAGATTGAAATATCAGTGGTTTGGAGGAAATATACATTTTTCTTTATGTTCTATGGATGGAGCCTAGAGTTTTTAGCTTACATGTTTTTAAGATTACCTAGCTAAAACAGATATCAAAATTATGTCTCTTCAATAAAAGAAACTAGGTAAATTTTGTGTTGAATCTAGAAATTGCATCATTCCTTCATTTTCAACCACAGAAAGTAAATTAATTTATAGACTGGGTCCAAGTAAGGTCAAAATAGCTTCCAAAGTTATTGTAATATTTTTTTGCCTTTGATTGAAATATTAGCTCTATTCCGTGAAACTAAGTAAGCAAAATATCAATTCATTAATGTATGTCAAATAATATACTTTCTTTAAAATCAGTAATATATAAACATTTTTAGCTCATAAATCTATTTGTAAATTTTTTAAGGCTTCAGAGACCTTAAAGTGCCAGGTTCCAAATCATAATTACAACAAAATAAAATCATCCTTCATTATGAGGTCTAAATAGGGCTGATGGAAGAAAAACTAGTCTTACCAGAGGGGAAATAGTTAAAAGTCAGAGAAAGCATTTATTTTATTTTATTTTATTTTATTTTATTTTTGTGGTAATGGAGATTGAACTCAGGGGCATTCTACCTCCGAGTTATACTCCCAGTCCTATTTTTTATTCTTTATTTTGAAACAGGGTTTTACTAAGTTGCAGAGTGCCTCACTAGGTAGCTGAGACTGGCCGCAAACCCGGATCCTCCGGTCTCAGCCTCCCAAATGCTGGGATTACAAGCTTGCGCCACTATGCCCGGCTAAGAGAAAGCATTTATTAGTTAGTTCTTTAAGAGATTTGATTTTGGAACTGGCCTGGTTTTGAGCATGTTGATGAGATTATCAGTAAACCCCATTTGCAGGGGAGGATGAAGGCTGCTGGAGGGATGGTTGGTGTTGGAAATGCTTAGCAACCAGTGCCTGAGAGACATTATCAAAACCCATCATGTCTAGATCTTCTGAAACACAGATATTTACCTTACTCACATAAAAGTTTTCCAACTTCTCTAGGAAATCCCAGCTCAAATAAGAACTTTTATTCCTCAGCTGGAAGATTGGGCATTAATTTGAGCAATTCTTGTCCTGAAATGTGAGGCTGTGCCCTGGGAATCTCTGTGCTTATCCATCCTTTTCCTAACCTCAGCCCTGTTGGCTTTTTTCTCCAGTTGGAGTTCAATATCAACTGTCTTGAACTTCAACCTATTGGAGTTGGGGAAGGGGGACCTGACTACTCACATAGCTGTCAAACTGTTATTTAATTTGTGGTTGGTGGATGGTGGTGAAACATGATGGGAGAAATGCCATAGGTGAGAAGAGACCCTGATTTTTTTAACTACAGGGACTGAATTTTAACCCTGTTTCCACCATGTACTAGCAATAAGATCTTGTGCAAAGTTAAATATCTATTACAGTGAAATGTTGGAATTATCATGATAGACTATGTAAAAGAATTTTGAAAAATCCCTAGGATTGAGGAAGTATTTAACAAATTTAGATATTATCTACAAATACTTCCAGAGATCATGTTTTCAGAAAACTAACCTGATATCATGATGTAATTTTCTCACATACTACTGTGTTTTCCTTTCTTCTCTAATTTTTCAACAATTTATTCCTAGCTGGTCATGATGATTGTACATGCCTGTCATCCCAGTACTTGGGAGGCTGAGAAAGGAAGATTGTAGGTTCAAGATCAGCCTCAGAAACTTAGTGAGACTCTCAGAAAACTAGCAAGACCCTGTCTCAAAAACAAAAAGAATAAATAAATAAAAAAGGGCTGGGGGTATACCTCAGAAATAGAATACCTCTGGGTTCACTGGGTTCAATTCTTAGTAACACACACACACATACACATACACACACACACACACACACACACACACACACACACACCATTCCTTAAGAAAAATGTCTAGTCTTATATAAGAAGTGGACATTAACATACTTGAAATTCAGTAATTGTTGGTAAGTACAAACTGCAGATTCTGCCCATTAGAATACCAATGGAATATACATTGTTGCTTGCTTATCTAGAAACCATCCTCCTATTCCTTCCTAATCAACACTTTGTTTGGGTATCTACCCCTCCCCATTCTGCTAATGTGATTCAAGGAAGGTTGACAGCATTGTCTACTTCAATGTAGATCATATTTAGTAGGTCCTTATAATTCCTAGCTGATTATAGTAAGCCTACATCACATGTCTATGAGCCAGAATGTCCTTTCTATAAGAGTTGTTATTTGACCAAGGATTAACAGATTAACACATGCTTTAATTGGTTCTATCAGTCTGAAGGAACTTTCATTTTATGGTCAAAGGTCTCCGGTCTCCCCCCCTCCCCATCCTTTCTCCCTCTGTCTTCCTCTTTTCGCATGCATACAACCCCACTTGCTACCAATAGATATTTGGTATTGATAAGGGAAGCTAGACTGGAGAAGAGTTTAAAGTTGAAAAATCATCAAATTATTGTAACCAAAATTGGGAAGTCCAGCTGTGGAGTTTCTCCTACTTGAGATAATTTCCCACCCAATCAAGCAAGTTTACATCTGGCCATTTCATTCATTCCATCCAAAAGGCATCTCAAGTAACAAAATTAATCTCTGTGTTTCTTTTTCTTTTTTGCTAATCAGCTGATCACATTAGATCATCCCAATCAGTCATTTTCTTGTTCTTGACCTGCTTGCCTCCGTGGTTGATGTCATCCACTTCCACGACCCTAGTACCCGTCTATATATTGAAATATCCATGTCAGATTTCACTATTGAGTCCCAAACTCTTACTCCACACACCCATCTATGCTATTACCTCTTCCTGTGTCCTCCACATGTATTCTAATTTTTTTGTATTATTGCACACCTAACTTGAAAGTTTCACACTCAACTTTCCTTTCTAGCTGCTACCTATCAGTGAGGTATATTTTTCTTTTCTAGGTTATAAAATACCCTGAATTTATTTCCTCTTTGCCCTGGAATATGTAACCCTACAAATCAATATCTTCATTATCAATCACATAGAGTGCTGCAGTCCCCTTCTTGTTATCCTTGGAACAGAACTGCCTGAGATTTCTAAATCATGTTTTTCTATTTTAGTAGGCCTTATGATTATCCCACAGGCTAATCTAACTACTCAGCATGTTTTCCACAGCGCTTCATGTTCAGACTCCAATGCATCTCTCCAAAAGCTTACAGTCTTCTGCTGTCATTCTTTCACACAGTTCTATTTTTTGTTTTGTTGTTGGGGATTGAACCCAGGAGCTTTCTACCTCCAATCTATACACCTGGCCTTTTGTTGTTGTTTTTTGTTTTGGAAACAGAGTTTTGCTAGGTTGTTGAGAGTCTTGTTAAGTTGCTAAAGCTTGTCTCAAATTTGAGATCCTTCTATTTCAGCCTCCCAAGTAGTTAGATTACATGTGCACTCCACCGCACCTGGCTCACACAACTCTAGTTTGGACACTTTGAATGCCTCACTGTTTTCCAAGCATACCATATTTCTATTGACTCCATATAGTCATATATGTTTCTTCCTCGTACCCCAAGATTCTGACCCCATTTCACTGCCTGGAAAACTATTACTTATTCTCTAGCATCCAATTCAGTAATTCCCCTGAAAATCTCTGCTGAGCAGAAACTTCAGCTCTTGTGCAGAATTAATCTCTCCTTGCCCTGTATTCAAATCACATGTCCTACATAACATCTCATTTGTAGTCCTCATTCCTCACACTACTTTATTATTATTTTTTTTTTTTTTTGTGAGCTTGGAATTGTTCTTAAACCATGGGCACGCTGGAAAAAAGAATACATGATTCATCCATAAATCTCTCAGACTAGTTAACACATTGTATGGCACATAACAGTACTTCAATAAATTTGTGAAAGGAAAAAACTGAGGAATCTTTTAGAGTTTCTTTCACACCGTGGGAGTCTCATGTTTTCTCAGAAGTTTAGACTTCATTTCAATCATAGTTTGTCCCAACCATGCAGACACTCTATCATCATGCTATGATGATCTGCTGAGACTCTCCTTTACCCTCCAGGTTATCCTCAAGGACAAATAACTTGGAAATGCCTATCTCAGCCAATAGCTGAAAAAATACATAGCATTCTTCCAGATCTAAAGGGGAAAATAAAGATAATTATGAAGGCATTTATGATAAACAGCCTATCATATCCTAAAGCTATTAGAGGCAAAAAATGCATGACAGGTATACCTATGAAATGCAGTGAGGGTTGAAATAAAAATCAACAGAGAAATTAATTAGTAAAATGGTTTTTTTTGCCCCTCTGTTCAAGCTGTATTAGGATATTTTTTCTTTCTATTTTCCAAGAATAAAATTCTTTTAATGGAAGAAAGAAATGTTTTGGAAGAGCACAGCAGAGAATGCAGAGCCAAACTTATCTTGACCCAAACACAGATTATCTCTCAAGAGCCTTCATAAAGAACTCTTCACCATATGTGTATACCACTTTGTAGGACACAGTGATATTCTGCTTTCAAACTTCTTAACAGAGATGATGGTTTGCAGCTAAGTATTACTCACTGCACTTCTAAATAGTTTTTTAATGGTGCTAAATTATTTTAAAGTGTTGCTTTGCCCTGTCTTGCATGAATGTCTTGGCACATGGAGCCACATGGCTTTGTATGGTTTATGAGAATATAATTTTTGAGTTCCATGTAGTCCTGGCACATTTATGAAAATGATGAAATTAACTAGATGGAAATGGAACCCAAATTGCTATCATGAGACACTTTTGAATAAAACACATCTTCCCTCATAAAAGCATGCTGGAATTAAGCTGTAAAATTTTGTAGTCTATATGAGGCATATTTGTAAATCGTAGCCAAGTTATAAACTCTTTTAGAAAGAACAATAATTAGGAAAATCTAAACTAAATACTTCTGGATTCATAGATCAATAATAATAATTTATTGAGTACCTAATACATGCCAGATACTTTTGAGCACTTTGAATATATTAGTGCATTAAAATGCCCCAAGAATATGTTTAAGTAAGACACTGTTCTCTTGTCCATTTTAGAGAAAGTAAATTGTAAGGTATAAAAGCAACCTGCTTAAGGGCAAAACTAGTACTAGAATAGGATATGGCATAACTAATAATAGAAGTCAATGTGGTTTCACAGTCTACAGATTTGACTATTCTGTAGATTGCCTTTATTTCATTATTATCCAAGGAGAATTGCTACTTTATGAAAATAGTTACTGAATATGGCTGAGGTCAAGATACAGTTTTCAATTATAAAATTTATTCTATCTTTTAATCATACCATTTGCACTTGAACATAACCAAATCTTAAATATTCAGGAGTCATTTACATGTAAATTATCATTACCTAATTTATATTAATTTAATACAATTTAATCATCGAATTGTATATTTGAAACTAATTCAGAAAATACAAAAGAGCAGGCAACATCCTGGGTATTAGAGAACTAATGTGAACACTTCCTAAGAAAAATAAATAAGCAAGTTATTCAAGGTTATTGGGAAATCCAGGGAAACTGAACTTAATCAGTAAGTGATGGTCAGATGGCCAGTATTGCACGGTACAAAAGAAACTGCAAAAAGCAGTTCCCAGAAAAGAGAGAAATGGGCTATGTAGTTACCCAAAAATATAGTCAGTAACAGCTTATAAGTAATCAAATCATCCAACAAAGGTTATAATTAATGGATTGTGATAGCTAACTTGACCCTACTTATATAAGCAATGAAGAGGCCACAAAAAATTAGGCAGAAAATTTTAGCTTAGGGGATATGAATTAAAGCACTTTGTTTCCCTGCTAGAATGCATCCATATCCAGTTAAAGGATCCTTGCCAGTTCACCATGAGAGGGAGTGCTATCCAGTTTTCAACTTCCTACTGGAGCTGAGAAGTAAAATATGTTCAGAAAGTAGAATAAAATCAACCTCAGAGCAATAAAATTAATCTTTTGTTAGCAAATAAAAACCACACATCCTTACCCTGCCTCAAGTTAAATAGTAAAACTGCCAGGAGCTTAAGGTAGAAACACACCATTAAAGTTGGAAAATCCTGCATATCAGTAAAAACAAACTCAGATATCCAACTCTTCCTTATTGGTATCCTTTCATAACTTATCAAGTCCAACTTCTGCCTTCAGTTAATATATTAGGTAGGGAAAAGCTCTTTATATGAGTCATGACTAAGAAGAGAATGAAATGTTTATACAGTAGAAAGCTCAATGCAAAAGTAGGAAGAGATAATAGAAATGGAATTTCTGCACAGTCACTGGGATGGGAAGGCACTCTGCCACAGAAACTTAAAGAAATCCAAAAGAGATTAAGAGAAATAGAGACGAATTTTAGGTCTGTTTAATATATCCATCCCCTTTGATTTGGCTAAACTTCCACAAAATGCAATCTGGGCTTTTAAAAGAAAAGGAAAGGAAAATATACACACATGTACATATATACACATGCATATATATATATATATATATATACATATATATATATACATTTAATACATGTATAAGTAAGGTAGGTGTGTTTCATAAACATGCACATGGGTCATATAGTCTTACCTGGAATTTGGAAGTCATATAAATAATGCTAACGTTGCCCAGTGGCACACTCCTGTAATCCTGGAACTTGGAAGCCTGAGACAGGAGGATTGCAGGTTCAAGGCCAGTGTGCAGTAATTTGGTGAAATCCTGTTTCAAAATAAAATAGGGCTAGAGTTGTATATATCTTAGAAGTATAATATCCCTAGCCTGGGTTCAATCCCCAATTACACACACACACACAAAAAAAGCCAAAAATTTTAGTAGTGGTTTTCAGATTTTATAGTGCCCATCATTATAAATGAAAATTTCAAAGTTAAATTGGCCTATATGTTAATAGAAAACTAGTCCCCATAGTATGATAGTTTACGAGGGACAGGAATCAAGTGTGATGTGGCAAATAGAAGTTCTATCCCTCAATATTTTATAAATCGGCATGTCTTATAATTAATTTTCAACAGCACTGTTCACCCACAGTTTTTATATGAACTTTGCAACATATTACCTGTTCTGTGATTTGAAAAGCACCAGAACTACAATCAGAAAACATGGGTATAAGCTCCATGTGGTGGCACATGTTTGTAATCATAGGACTTGGGAGGCTGAGATAAAAGGATCACAAGTTCAAGGCCAGTGCTCAGTAATATAGCAAGACCTTCTTTCAAAATCAAAAAAATAAAAAGGGTTGGGGATGTAGCTCAGAAGTAGAACACTCTTAAATTCAATCCACAGTACAAAAGAAAGAAGGAAGGAAGAAAAAAGGAGGGAGGGAGGGAGGGAGGGAGGGAGGAAGGAAGGAAGGAAGGAAGGAAGGAAGGAAGGAAGGAAGGAAGGAAGGAAGGAAGGAAGGAAGGAAACGAAATTTGACTTTACCATGTGCTATCATGTACTAACTTGTTAATTTTACTAAATGTGGAAAATAAAACCTAAATAACAAACATGTTTGTGGTGAGGAATAAATGAGGTTGTATATGTGAAACCAACTTGTAAACTATAAAATGCTAAGCAAAAAATAAAATTAAAATTTGTCAGTACTAAGTCATAATATATCATTTCTTGGATCTAAGACATTACTTTTGAACAATAAACTTACAATCAGAAAGAAGTTAACTTTCCATATATGGCATAATTTTGCATAGCAACATAGAATTCCCTAATTAATGTGGTAACAAGATTTTCTAGCTTCAACATTTATCTTCTACATTTCCTTTAAAATACCTAAGAATACTTCAAAAGGGCTAAAATCGAATAATAACACTGAAACTAAATATAAAATTAAAATTATATATTAACAGGAAGAAGGAAATCTACTAACTTTATTATTGGTAATGATTTACTGAGAAGCAGAGAATTGAGTTGTGTATTAAATGTTATAAAATAATAAAATATCATACCCCAGAGTGTGATCTAGGACCATGGTGCCAACAGCATTCTGGGAACTTATTAGAAGTGCATATACAGCAAATAAACTGGCCCTACATCAAATCTACCCAGTCAGAAACTAGTCTGCTGGGACATAGCATTCTGGGATCTAATAAGCATTACTAGTGATTCTGATGCCTGGTAAAGTTTGAGAATCATTGGCACAGCAAACAAAAAGATGAGAAGCTTAGTATGACTCATCTGTATCATCTTCCAAAAGAAGAATGTGCAATGACCCCAAAGAGATAAGTATTCATTCATACTCTCAAAAAATTGAAAAAGAATTAGGAGATTTGATCATATCAAGCACAATCAGAAAGGATCAGAGCTCATATTTTAATTATTTGAACTTTAAGACCATCTCTTTCATAAACAGAAATTTAGACTATTTCCTTGGTGTTGAGATTACTGCTTGAAAACTACTGTATGTGAAGAAAATAGACAAAAAAAAAAAAAATGTCTGGTTTGATGCCCCCCCCAACAAAAAAATTTTAAAGACATGGTCTAGATATTAATAAAATTCAAGCAAAATTTAGTGTAAGCACAAGGACAAGAAAGGATAGGCCAAGAAATAAGTATGAGAAGCTTCAAAAGAAAGTGACAGGATGCAATATACATTAATGAATAGAATAAAAGCAAGCAAACTGCTTGGGGACAAAACAGAACAGAAAATGAAAGCAAGGGCAGTTGAATCCTAGACAGAGAGGAAAAAAAGAAAACATGAAATTTTCATATGGAAGAACAAAAAAGACTCAGAATAGTCCAGAAATTCTGAGCAATAAGAACCATGCTGGGGGCAACACAATAGTTGATTTCAAATTATAATACAGAACTGTAGTAACAAAAATAGTATAATATTGGCATAAAAGCAAACTCACAGACCAATGCAATACAAGATACAGTAACAAATCGACATAAGTACAACCAAGTGATCATTGATATAGGTGCCAAAAACATACCTTGGAGAAAAGACAGCCTTTTCAACAAATAGTGTTGGAAAACCTGGATAGCCATCTGTAAAAGAATGAAACAAGACCCCTATCTCTCATCCTACATAAAAGTCAACTCAAAATGGATCAAATACCTAGAAATTAAACCAGAAACTTTGCAATTACTTGAATAACACTTAGGACCAACTCTCCAACATATAGACACAGGCAGAGACTTCTAACAAGATCCCTAAAGCTAAGGAAATAAAAAGAATCAATACATGGGAGGGAATCAAATTAAAAAGCTTTCGCTCCGAAAAGAAAACAAGATGTGAAGAGACAGCCTATAGAATGGGAGGAAAAAAATTACCATATTAGTCCTCAGAAGACTAATATCCATAATATATAAAGAACTCAAAAAACTTTACACCGAAAATCAAATAATCCAATCAATGAGTGTGCAATTGAACTAAATAGACACTTCTCAAAAGACAAAATACACATGACCAACAAATACATGAAAAAAAATATTTAACATCATTAGCAATTAGGGAAATGGAAATCAAAACTACACTGAGATTCTATCTGACTTCAGTAAGAGTGGCAATCAAGAATACAAACAATAATAAACACTGGTGAGGATGTGGGTAAAGGAACACTTATGCATTGTTGGTGGTATTGTAAATTAGCAAAACCACTGTGGAGATCAGTATGATTAGTATAGTCCTCAAAGGAATACCGTGTGACTCAGTTATGCCACTCCTCAGTATCTCTCCAAAAGAATTAAAATGAGAATACTGTAGTGACACATGCATACCTGTGTATGCATGTTTGTTGCAGCAGAATTTGCAATAGTCAGCTATGGAACCAAATTAGGCATTCATCAACAGATGAAAGGATATGGAAAAAGTGGTGTTTATACTCAATGGAGTTTTACTCAGTCATTAAGGACAAAATTATGTTATCTGCAGGAAAATTGATGAAAGTAGAGAAGATAACACTAATTGATATCAACCAAACTCAGAAAACCAGGGGCTGTGTGTTTTCTCTCATATGTGGAAGATAGAGGAAATAAAGGAAATAAAAGGGGCCTCATAAACATCTAAGAGTGAGAGGGGTAGAGTAGTGGAAGGAGATCAGGGTAGGGATGAGGAGAAAAAAGGAGAGGTATGAGGAAGTAAACAGAACAATGTTATGTACGTATATGAATGTATTATTAAGCATCTCACTATCATGTAAAATTAAAATTCATCAATTTAAAAAACTGATTTAAAAATGGAATTCTGAGGCCTAAACAAAAATGACACCTCTTTCCAAGTAAGAAATATAAAACCAGAAAAAGAAACAACAATTTGTAATATAATATGGAATAAATCTGGAAATGAGAAAAAGTACTGAACATACGTATCAATTGTAAAGAAAAAGAAAGTACTTCGGGTATGCTCTGACCAGAAGTCATTAACGTGGGTAAGCTGAAGGTGGGCTAGCTGGCAGTGGCATGTTTATGAGATAAATTTAAGGAGACATTTTGACTTCTCTGGTTGTTTCAGAACTGAAATTGGAGGAAAAAATTAGAAAAGCTGGAAGGCATTGACCAAGTCCTGTCATGAGGTCTACAGAGGCTGTGGCTTGGCTTTCTAGGCCTGTTGCTGCAAGATTGAGGGTGAGAGTTCTACTTCCTGCATCTTGCTGTTCATGAGAGATGAATTAAATACTTATTAAACACAAATTTTAAGAAGTGGTTTAAGGAATTTAAACCACTAAAATGTAAACAAATAGAATTGAACTGATTTTTAAAAAAAGATTTTCTGAGCTTAATAGAGTAAAAATAAGTAGGATATATTTATACACACAGAGTATAGTGTACACTAGAAAAGGGAAGAAAGAGAAATACATACATAAAGAATTAAAACTGCTTTGTTTTATGGTTTTCCAGATTTTCAAATTTTATCAAGTAAAATTAGATTCAAAATATTAAAAAATGCCAGTAGTTGTTTTTAGAGAGCTATATGTATCATATGTAGGCAAAAATAAAGTAAAAAATATGGAACTCAGGAAAACTTAAATGTTGATGGGGTAGGAATCACAACATGTCAGTATTAATCCACAAACATTTCATAAATAATTGTAAGCCAAACTTGCCCCAGGAAAAGTAATGACATGTGCTTTTCTCTTTACCTGGGCTTCTACATTTTCAGAAATCTTTCTCTGAAACTTCATCTTCTTTTAAATAGCATTTGACAAAATCCTCTCAGAAATTGTCATCTGTTCTCCTACTAATAGAGGATGAAAGTAGATTAAGGTTAATTATAACCTAAAATGATATTTAAATGAATAAAGATGTTTTAAAGTATGAAATATAACATTAGGGACAATCACAAGCTGAAAATAAATTGATTCTAGATATGTCCAAATTGAATAAACCTGTTGACCTAATTCTCAAGACTTTTAAGACTTTGTTATGTTGTGACTTGGCTGAGATATCAGACATTAAAAGACTTAGAAAAATTATGGACATGTGAATGTGTTTTTCCTTTCTGTTTTTGTTACTTTGAAGTTTAAAAATTCTTTGGGGACATTTTTCCTCAAAATAGAATTTTTTGGCCTAAAGGAGAAAATCATTTTTTTTTGTTAGCCTTGCCTAAAGAGAAATCTTGTATGTTTATTATTTCTCAGGCCTGCATAGTAAATTGATTTAGAAATTATGCATCTATTAAAATTTATTTTTGTGCATACAAATTTTAAGAATAAGGCAATATACACATTCATATATTTTCAAAACCTACTCTTTTATTATATCCTCAAGGTTTTAGAATATTTAACTCAATTATAATATCCTTTAGTACATCTATCTTTCAATCCATGCACTAATCCCTTCATTTATCCATCCTTCTATTCCACTATTAAGTGCATGCTTTATGCCCCATCAACTAAGTTCTGGATGTACAGTGGAGCAGAAATGAGATGTCATATGATCTCTACCTTTGTGAAGTCCATTGTGCATGATCATTATAGAACTTACATATGGTCTTTGTGTAGAAGGAATAATTCCTTTCTTCTATAATAAATTGGTGTAATGGAAAGACTTTGCTACTGATTTTGACAGGCATTTTGATACGTTGACCATGGAGAGAGTAGTTTAAAAGGACTAGGGGTTTACATACCTGCATCTGTGCACCTAATTATATCCAAGACAAAGGTCCTTATCCTTTCCATTGCATGCTGTTGATTACAGTGTTGTTATTGTTTATCTTTAACCTGCTCTTCATAATAAGAGCATGTTTTTTTCATAAAAACACACATACAATTTTTAAAATAGAAGAATCCACTAATGCTAGTACAAGATGGAAAAAGTGTATATATTTCATTCTATGTAGACAATTTGTGAAATAAATCAAATGCCTACCTAAAAGTTTCCTTTGTCCCAATGTTTACAATCACTTCCAAAAATTAACCCTGAGGTTCTCTTCTCAAATTTAATTTTCTGTTACTAAGATTGTATTCCAAAATATATTCAAATTATCTCAATTTAATATGAAAAAATTACTCTTTTCCTTGAAATCAAGTAGCTTTTTTCTAGGCTCAGATAAATAAATGGGGAAGGTTCATATTAGTGAACTCTGCAAAATTCATCCAATGTGAATTGGGCTAAATACTACTGTTAATTCCTTTGAGCAATTACATTGGATTGTGTGGTTTCTTAATGAGTCCTAATGATTTACTAAAATTGCTATTTTTAAGTGTTCTTGTCCTTTATAGTTTTTTCTGTTTTGACTCCCCGTCCCCTCACCCCGAGTTCATTCCCATATAGATGTTGCTAAGCAGCATTTATCTTTGAGCTCTTCTCTACTGCAAAGGTTGCAAAATGAAAATGAGGGGCTGGTAATTTTTATATAAATGAATATATCCATTTTTTTAGAAGCATAATTTAAATTGAGAATGTAGAGTTGAGATTAAAAGAATAAATTTGATGCACAACTTAAAACCCCAATTACTTATCTAGTAGGGAAATGCAATACATAAAATAATAAGTTTTAAATGTTTAATTGTCATTATAGTGACCTGAGGCTTTTGAGAGTGAATTGACATCAAAGAACTGTGAAAGTTTTAGTTCTCATCAAAACCTTTATATACTAGAATCTACTTAATCATTATTCCTCAAATACATGTTGCATCAAAGGTTATATTTTGTGATTTTTTTTCATTGTGCTCAATGGAATTAATAATATTGGAGGAAATGCCTTGAATATTCATTTTAAAAAATATTTAATGAAATGGAGAAAACTTTTTTTTTTTTTTTTTTTTTTGCAGTACTGGGGATTGAACTCAGGGGCATTCTACCTCCGAGCTATACCCCCAGCCCTATTTTTTATTCTTTATTTTGAAACCGGGTCTCACTAAGTTGCGGAGTGCCTCACTAAGTAGCTGAGGCTGGCCTTGAACCTGGATCCTCCGGTCTCAGCCTCCCAAATGGGATTACAAGTGTGCGCCACCACGCCCGGCTTTGGAGAAAACTTTTAAGAACTAGTTCTCCTAGGAAGATGTGTGCTCATTTATTGAAAAAAAAAAAAAAAAAGAGTGTTCTGATAGACTTTTTAAACTTTTCTGTTGTGTTGATATTTTTTGTTATGAAAGAAAGAGAATATGACAACAAAGAGAAAATATCTAATTAAAGTCAATAGACTTTTTAAAATTAATCTTAATAGTAAATTTTAAATATTAAGTTAACTTATTTAATAAATTTTAAAAATTATTAAAGTTTGGAATGTTAAAGGAAGAAATGGGTGGCTGATTTTGCTACAAGTGATAAAGAACAATGAAAGAAAGTTTGATTATTGAATAGAATAATCAATAATCAAATGGAAACCATGAAATATTTGTGACTCTTGCTTCATTTGCATAAGAGGAGAAAAGGAGGATGGACAGTGAAATATACTGACGAGTAGATCAGCGAATTTCCCAATTCATCGTACTAAGTGACTTCACCTTTAGCCAAAATGAAGAACTACTAATATTTCCATAGAATATAATGAAACGATTGAATGTTGTCCTTCTTGGGCTACAGTCTTCCATTTCTCTTCATGAACTATCATGAAATAAGAACAAAATAATGAAAATATTATTGTCATTTACATTTAATAGTTGGTGTCATGATGGGGAATGAAGTAGACATAGTTCCTTCAGAGAGCTTTATATGGAAGAAACACAATTTTATATTGTAATGTATTTAGAGCTTTAATGAGTGCTAACAAGCTGAGTGGTATATGACTGTAATCTCAGTACTTGGGAAAATGAAACAGGAGGATCATTTCTAGGCCACCTCAATGATTTAGCAAGACCCTGTTTCAAAATAGAAAAATAAGATAGCGGCTCCAAGGGAAAATTGCCCTGGGTTCAATCTCCTGTACCAAAAAAATAAAATGTATAGTAACATCATGTCTAATACAGAGCCTCTAGGTAGTCTTGCCTAGTTAATTGTTGCTGGAGGGACATCGGAAAGTAAGAAGGAGTTGACTAGTGGATATAAAATGGTGGTATAATATGGTGTAGCCAGAGGGAAGAGCTTTGAGACAAAGAGATCACTGTGCGTGCTGGAGGAAATGAAAGAAATGTGGGATATTGAAGAGAAAAGGGAGGTGAATGTAACAAGATGGAAGAGGAGAAACAAATGGGAGCTAGATTAATCAGAGCCTTGCATGACTAGTGCATAAAGCTGAGGGGTTTTTTATTCCCAGTGGAATTAAGAAGAAAATGACAAGCCGGGCGTGGTGGCGCACGCTTGTAATCCCAGCATTCGGGAGGCTGAGACCGGAGGATCCGGGTTCGAGGCCAGCCTCAGCTACCTAGTGAGGCACTCCACAACTTAGTGAGACTCGGTTTCAAAATAAAGAATAAAAAATAGGGCTGGGAGTGTAGCTCAGAGGTAGAATGCCCCTGAGTTCAATCCCCAGTACTGCAAAAAAAAAAAAGAAGAAAATGACATGTGCATATCTGAGGTCTTGAAAGGTCTCACTGAGAGCTACATAGAAAAAGAGGTTGGAACAGAATAAGAGGGGATTATAGGAGTCTCCTTAAGAGGATTCTTCAGCTTTCCAAGCAAAATAAGATCATGCATTGGACAATTATACAGAAATGGATATGGACCACTTGTGCAACATAGAGGAATAAATTCAAATAGCAGTTGATGACATATTAGAGGGATTGAAGGAGAGAGAGATTTCAAGGAATACTCTTTTTCTGATTTATGAGACATTCTGAATGTTGGGACAGCCAATGAAGTAGGGGACAATGGAGGAGCACAAAGGGTCAAGTTAGAAAATTGCCACAAATTTTAGATGAAATTATATTTAGAAAATTAAAGTGAAAAAGCAGGTATTAGAATCTATGCAGTGGAATCCCTCATTTTTTCATGTGGGGAGGTGAAGTAGGAGAATATAGGATTATAGAAAAAACTTTAAAAAATTAAATAAAATATGCATTCATTTGCAAACACCTTGTACCATGTTGCCAAGTTATCTACTTTGTAATGAATATGTAGTATATGAACTGTCATTCTGAAATATTGAAAAATTCATTGTCGAAGATTTTATATAATGTCTTAAAAAATAATGTAATGGAACAATAAATAATAATAACAACCCAAAATTTAGTAGTTAACTATTGAAAAATGGGTGAAGGAGAAATAAAAAATTAAATTATGAATTTCAAAACATTTTACCACTAGCTACATATTGCCAACACATTACTGAGTAAATGTCCCATGAACCAAATATATTATTACAGTGAAAAATATTTCTGAACAAAGTACACTAAGTTTGTATTTTCCAAAAATAACAATTGTATGATTCTGAATTTTTGTTTGTTGTTTTTGTAGTACTTGAAGATTGAATCCAGGAGCGGTCTACCTCTGAGCTACACCCTCCAACTCTATCTCATATTTTGTTGTTTTGTTTTTTGTGGTACGAGGGATTGAACCCAGGGGCATTCTACCTCTGAGCTGTGTCCCCAGCCCTATTTTATTTTTATTTTGAAACAAGATCTCCTTAGGTTGATGAGAGTCTCACTACTTGCAGAGGCTGTCCTTGAATCTGTAATCCTCTGGTCCTAGTCTCTCAAGTACTGGGATTATAGGCATGTGCCACCATGCCCAACCTATTTTGTGTTTTATTATGAAACAGGGTCTTATTAGGTTGCTGATGGTCTTACTAAGTTGCTGAGGCCAGTCTTGAACCTGTGATTTTCTTATCTTGGCCTCCCAAGTACTGGGATTACAGGCATGCACCTCCATGCCTGGCTGATTCTGATGATGAATTCTCTTGGAAAATATTTAAATCTAGAACAAAAATGATCAATTAAAATTAGAATACCAGCCGGGC
>PVLC010024462.1:0-24641 GCA_004027655.1 Graphiurus murinus | reverse complement strand
CAAAAAAAAAAAAAAAAAAAAAAAAAAAAAAGAGCTGATGTTTTTAGTATTGTGATAAGCCCAACATGGTCCCTGATTCCAAGTGGTGTGAAGAAAGAAGGAATCTTGGGTCAAGAGCCCAGCTCTGAATTTGAAGCAGAGCTTTACTACTGATGAGCTGTTCCCATTGACAAATCACTCATTCACTCATTCACTCTTTCCACACGTCTCTACTGAGCAGCAGTGAAGAGCCTGTCTTGTTCTAATTGTTGCAGATATGGTGGTAAATATTGCCACACCTAGTCTCTTCCTGAAAGGAAATGCATAGCATGTGACAGGCCAGTGCAGTTTTCCTGAAAAGGGACAGATAATCAGAATTTATGGTCTGCAAGTTATTTGGTCTCTTATTACAACTCTGCTAACTCTGGAGGTGTAGTGCAAAGCTGGTAGCTAGATGATGTAAAAACAAGCAGCTATGGCTATATCCCAATAATATTTGTTTGTTTATTTACTGGTACTGATGATTGAACCCAGGGGCATTCTACCTCTGAGCTACTTCTCAAGCCCTTTTCATTTTGAAACAGGATCTTGCTAAGTTGCTGAGGATCTCTTTAAGTTGTTGAGGGTGGTCTTGAGCCTGTAATCCTCCTGTCTCAGCCTCCCAAGTACTGAGATTGCAGGCATGTGCCATCATTCCTGGCTAACAGTTTCCTTTTAAAAAAGAAAAGAAAAAAAAGCTGAGTATGTGTTGGGTCCAAAAAGGGAATAATTTAGCAAGACTCTCTTTCAAAAAATTTAAAAAAAAAATAGGGCTGGGGATGTAGCTTGGAGGTAGACTATCCCTGGGTTCAATCTCCAGTGCAAAGGAAGAAAGAAAGAGAGAAAAAGAAAGAAAGAAAGAAAGAAAGAAAGAAAGAAAGAAAGAAAGAAAGAAAGAAAGAAAGAAAAAAAGAGAAAGAAAGAAGAAAGAAGGGAGGGAGGAAGGGGGGAAGGGAGGGAGGGAGGAAGGAAGGAAGGAAGGAAGGAAGGAAGGAAGGAAAGAAAGGGAAAAAAGAAGGAAAATGCAGGTGTCACATCAAATCTGGTGGACAAGCTATAGCTTGCCAATCCTGTATCTAGAAGAAGAAATAGATACAAGCCAAATATTTATGCATATGATAATTTGTACACAGTCCCTGTGGCAAAAGGGCACATAAATCTTGAGAGGACTGACAGTGAGTGAGTGGGGTGTCATGTGAGTGAGGCTGGGGAGAGAGAGGGGCAGACCCACAGGCTCTTCTAGGATACTTCGGGCTTTAATCTTTACTGACCTAAAAACTGCAATATTGGATGATTTTAAGCAGGAGGATGCCATGATTAGATGTGAATTGTAAAAGATCTCACAGCAGTGTGTAGAATGAATTGGATTAAATTTCCTTTTATAAAACTTAAGGATGGATATACTTGCCTTGTATATCAGACACTTCATTATGGGGAATGAACTACACGAGACACATAGAAATGTTTTATAAAATATAAATGAGGTAGACATTTACACAGTGGTATTTCACAGGAAACAGTAGACCCAGAGGTTCACAGTCTTGGAAATTTTCTCTATGAACAAAGACACCGTGAACAAAAAGAAGTCTTTTTGTTTATGTCATGGGGCCTCCTTCACCAGGGCAACTACTCCTCAGGGTGTTCACTAAAGAGAAGGAACATCCCTGTCTCGCACACTCTTGCTCCTCTTCCCCTCTCCTAAGCACATCTACGTTGTTGCCTGCAGAGGAGGCTTGGCTCCAAACTCATGAGCATTTGCCAAGTATAAAAGCTCCCTGAGAATGAGATGGACGCTGGGGTGCCTTCTCCTGAGAAGCAGGATAAAGAGAATCTAGTGGGTAAGGTCACCTTCTGATGAAGGGCATATACATGTGAAGCAAAGCAGGAGCTGTAGCCTTAGAGCTATGGAGAAAGTATGAGCTGTACATGTTGAACATAGCTTCAATCTTATTTAGAGCCAAAGATTTTGTATTCATTGCTTATATTGGTTTTCTTGGGCATCTGTCTATAATTTGCTCTTTTCCTTCATTTTGAGACAGAATTGATGTTTATCATGGTATTCCTTTTTTTTTTCCACATTAAATCGTAGTGATATATTAAAGAGTGGTTTTTCATCTTCAAATATATCTGATTAGGAAATATATCTGGTTAGGAAAGTGTTGGTTTGAGCTTCACTGTGGTTGATAAATGGAAAGGAGTTGAGAAAAATAAAAGTTAGCTCCTAAGAAGCAACTACTATCTTCAATACTAATGACTGCTATGTATCAGAAAGCATTTTGCTTAACCAGGCATGGTGGTGCACAGCTGTAATCCCAGCTCTGGGAGGTTGAGACAGGAAGATCGCAGTTTGAGGATAGTCTCAGAAATGTAGCGAGACTCTTGGCAACCTGGCAAGACCCTGTTTCAAGACAAAAAAAAATTAAAAAAGGATGGGAATATAGCTCTGAGGTAAAATGCCGCTGGATTCAATCAGTAACATGTGCACACACACACTCACGTACACACAGGTCACCTGTGCATGCAAATGGGCAAGCAAGCAAAGCAAGCATTTTGCTTATGTTACTTTTTAAATCTAACAATAATTCTGAAGTGGGTCCTCTTACTATCTGTTTTTACAAATAAGAAAACTGAGTCAAGAAGAGTTTAAAGACTTGTTCAAGGTCCAGAAAGTGTTGATATTAGTGTGTGTGTGCTTGTGCACGTGAGTGATCTAACCCAGGCTTTATACCTTTTGTTGCTGAAATGTCAGAGTACAAGCTGCCAATTGAGAACACATTTGGCATTATTAATTTCTCAAAGAAAAAGTACACATTTAGAGATATTTACCTGGATAGGAAACAAAAATTTTCTATTGAAGTAGGCACAGCAAGCCTGCTAGACTGAAGGCTGCAGATATTACATAGGGATGCAAGCTGGGGGTCTCAAGGGTACCCTTCATCATCCCCTTAAACAAGAAGTTCTATAAGACATTTCAGTTTCCACTGTAACAGGTTAAGACAGCAGCAGGGCAGACAGCCTGACTGGAGTGATTTCATCAATAAGATACTTGAAAGCACTCATAAGTTCCCTAGGTTTTGATCTTACAGTGAAAAACTTGCACTATCACAAAACAGACTGGGGTTTATATATTACAAATTCTGATTTCCTGTGCTTTTGGCAGTTTATGAGAAACATGATATTGACTATCCTCTGGGATTTGTGGAATAAGTTTAACCTTACCCTCCCCCAACATATTAAGCAGTACAGAAATTTCCACTCACAAATAGTGAGGGAAATAAATAAAAAGTCCTTGGTTTTACCTCCAGCTACAGCCTTTCTCTCTCTCTCTCTCTCTCTCTCTCTCTCTCTCTCTCTCTCTCTCTCTCTCTCCTCCACCCCGCCCACCGCCTGAGGATTGAAGCCATTTTACCTCCAAGTGAAACCCCCAGCCCTTTTAAAATTTTGAAACAGTGTCTCATTAAGTTGCTGAGGCTGGCCTCCAACTGCCATCCTCCTGTCTTAGTCTCCTAAGTATAGGCATGTGCCAGCATGCCGGTATCAGCAGGAGTCTTAGTAGTTTGCCGCTGACATGTGCCAGCTTTTGAAAGCCTCCTGTATCTTGTATCACATCTATTGTATGCATCATATGTTAGCTGTTGAAAGCCACTTGTATGCATTGTGTTCCAAGTTCATGATGTCACAGGGTGAGTTAGAATCACCTGGTAAGGAGGGATATTTACAGGATGAAAATAATATACATTAGTCTTCTCCCTCCTAGAAACCCAGTTGTTAAACATTTACTAGCACATCACTACTTATTAACTTTTTGATATTCACTCCAGCCCATATTTTTTTCTAAGCAGAAGCTAATTGGAATCTAGATTGCCTAAATCTTAGATATTCTTCTCAAAATTAATATACAGAAGAATCTTCCTGGGGAGCTTGTCAAAATTCAGATTCCTGGCACCTCCCAGGAGCTGGTGAGGTGTTGGAGTGCACCCACACTTTCTGTAGCCCTCCCTGTATTTCTTTTCAGCAATACTGTACTCTCCTGAAAGTTCTTTGGTGCAAGCTATGTCCCTACATCAGAGAAAAAGATAAGAGGGAAGATGAATTAAAGCTGATAAAAATACAGTGTTTACCCCTAGGGTTTTACATTAGATTCTATATTTGATGCTTCAAGTTCTTGATTCTGTGCAAAAAGAATCAGGAAATTGCTGAATATCTCCCTCTCCTCTCCTCTCCTCTCCTCTCCTCTCCTCTCCTCTCCTCTCCTTCTCTCTCTCTCCTCTCTCTCTCTCTCTCTCTCTCTCTCTCTCTCTCTCTCTCTCTCTCTCTCTCTCTCTCTCTCTCTCTCATTCTACCTCTAAGCTATAGCTCAAGTCTATTTTATTTATATATTTTTATTTGGAAACAGGGTCTCATTAAGTTGCTAAGAGCCTTGCAAGTTGCTGAAGCTGGCCTCAAAACCTGTCATCCTCCTGTGTCAGCCTCCCAACTACTGGGACTACAGGCATGTACCACCATACCCAACCTGATGTTCTGTTTTGCCAACTGTATGTTCAGGTCTGAAGGTGAATGGAAAGAGAGAGAGAGAGAGACTGAATATGAATGAATAAATTGTTGACACTCCTTACCAAATCCAGAGAAGGTGGTTGTTTTCATTCTACACATCTTTTATTTTTCTCCTGGGAAGCATCTAGTCTTTTCTGTTCTGGAAATACAAAGAACTTTCTTTCCTTCTTTTTTTTTTTTAAGTTGTCATGACTTTTTATTTTAAATTTACTTTGTATGATTATAAATTCATCAAATATTAAGAAAATTCAGAATTATAAATATAAAAAATCAAGAAGACTAAGAACCACTTAAACTTGGGCCACTCAGAAAAAATCACTTTTTATATTTTGGCTAATTTTCTTCCACGATTCTTTCCATGCACATATTTCTGCTAATTGGGGTCCTACTGGCCATATAATTTTGTGTTCCCCAACTTTTTTCTCTTAATGTTATACCATAATTTTCTCATGTTTTTACAAACTCGAAAAATTATGCATAAGATTATCTTGTGTGACCGTATCATGGTTCACTGAATTATCCCTGCATTGCTGTACTTTGGGGTGTTTTTGACTTGTAAATGGTATAAATAACATGACCATGAGAATGTTTAGGCACACATATTAGGGACAACGTATTTGTATTTGTTGTTGCACTGCTGTTATTTAGACAGAAAAGGCTGGAAGCATGGGGAGCATGGGGACTGACCGGGGAGAATGATGCAAGGAGGATGCTTTCTCTTTATTTTCTTCTCATAATGATGTGGGAGTGAGGCTGCAGTAAGGCAGAAGGCATGAAGGAGAAAGTGCATGGGCATATGGTTCCCAGATTAATTGACTCTCTGGGGAGAAAACAGAATCTCAGTTGATGGATCATTATTTCCAGAGGACTTTCAAACGCACCCATAACTGTTTCGTTACTGAGCATCATTCTAAAACTTCAAAGTGGGCAGAGTGTACTGTTCACTTGTTTGGCATCCACTGTGGATCAGGACACATTAACAACAAAACGCCTGCTCTCAAAGCACCAAACATTTACAGGGAAACTAAAAATGACAACGCACTATGAAAAATGATGATGGAGGGTTTATTAGAAAGTTAAAAGAGGAGCCCTCAGTGTGGGGGTGAGAGTTACAAGCACCTTGCCAGGGAAGCAGGTGCTGTCTAAGCTGAACCCCGAGGCTCGGTGACAGGGGGAAGTGTTGGATGCTTAAGCGGATGAGGACATGAAGGCCTGCCATGGGGGCAAAGGTGTGTGAAGAACTGGATGGGCTTCTCCAGTACCATTAGCATGCTCTCTGGGTCACTAGATCTGTAATGGAGACCATTAAAATCCCACCACCTGAGAATCGGAGTTCTTGATGTGCTAAGAGCCTGGGCATTACTCCTCATCTCCAAGTGGAGGCTTCCTACATGTATCTGCTTTTAGCTGAGGAAAAGGGGAATCACCATGAGGCCGCTGGGGAGCAAGACAGTTGGGAAGAGGGGTGCAGGAAGGGCAGCACATAGAGCTTTAACTGTGTGGGCAATGCTTACATTCTTAAGCTGGATGGTGGGTATAAGGTATTTAATGTATATTTTTTAAAACAATTTTTTGAATGGTCTATCCAAAATATGTCCTAAAAAAGAAAAATTGTAACAGGAACTCACAGTAGATAATGTATTGTAGAGTTTTTGTAATTGCTAAGCATATTCTTCTGGAGTTGAGGTATAAATGGTGCCAAGTACAGTGGCACATGCCTGGGATCCCAGGACTTGTGAGGCTGAGACAGGAAGATCCAAGGTTCCAGGCCA
This sequence comes from Graphiurus murinus, assembly GCA_004027655.1. NCBI lineage: Eukaryota > Metazoa > Chordata > Mammalia > Rodentia > Gliridae > Graphiurus > Graphiurus murinus. Next base: position 18,297 of record PVLC010024462.1, on the reverse strand, counting down.
GCCTCAGCAACTTAGTGAAACCTTGTTTCCAAATAAATAAGTAGGGCTGGGAGTGTATCTCTGAGGCAGAATGTCTCTAGGCTCAACTTCTGGGAGAGAGAGAGAGAGAGAAGTTACTTGCTTAGAAAACTCTAAGGATTACAGAATATTATAGTCATAGGTCTATCATGGGTGATAAGATCATCATTTAGCTCTAATTTAGTAATTCTGCATCTCTATTTTCTTTGTTTGCATCTCTATTTTCTTTGTTAAGGTTCCAAAAGTTATCTGAGAGAGCTTGGAATACCAATGGCTAGCTTACAATAGGCCTTCAGGGGCCTAATGTTTCATTGTATATTGTTAAACATTTAGTTCTTGCACATTTATAAGGTGAGTGAATGCCACCGGCTAAGGGGAGGAGATGGGATTTCTTCTGGAAATAGATAGTGGTGATGGTTGCCCAACAGGGTGAATGTGCAAAAACCCACTGAAATACACAACTTCAAGGGGTGAGATTTACTGTACATGACTCAATAAAGTAAATTATTTTAAAAAGTAATCTTGCTGGGTGTGGTGGCACATGCTTATAATTCCAATACTTGGGAGGCAGAGACAGGAGGATCCCAGGTTCTAGGCTAGCCTCAGCAATTTAGTGAGATTCTCAGCAGCCTAGCAAGACTCTGTTTAAAAACAAAAAAAATAAGGAGGGCTAGAAGTGTATCTGGAGGTAGAAAGCCCTTGAGCTCAAACCCACTACCCACCCCCCCACACACAAAGAATCCTGTTTAGCAAACAAAAAAAAAAGGGAACGAAATAAAATGCAAATTTCCAAAGGAAAACAGCACTGCACAGAGTTAAACAAGGGAGGAGGAATTTATTCAAGGCTACTGCAAAAGAGTAGTGAGGTTAGACTGTGTCCAGCCACAACTCTGTTGAGAGGACAGTGGCAGGGACTTTAAAGGCTGGAATGAGGTAACAGAAAAGTCCTGGATGGCGGAGGTCATAGGTCACATGGATTTACTAATGCATTTCTCTTGTCTTTATGGCAAGAGGTAGTTTTACCTGTTGGAGGTACCCACCCAAGTTACTGGGAGATAAGGGCACTATTTATATTATTTATATGCTAAAGGGTATAAATAAACCAAGTCCTTGAGAAAGAGAGTCTCAGGTTGTAAAACTGGGATGAGAATTTTTAAAATCCTCAATTCAAATCTCAAAGGGGCATATAAAGAATTCACAACGGCAAGTTTCCAAAAGAAGATGCTCTCAGAAGAAGGCGTTCAGGGTCTAGAGTTAGGAAGAAGACAGCCAATGGTAGAACCAAGCCGAGGCTGCCTTGGTCAAAACACACCTCTAGGAAGTCCTTGGGCAGTTTGACAAGATGACCATGGGGCCTCATCATATTGTGTGGCTAACTTTTGTCAAGCTACAGTGGAGGAACTAAGATGTGAGCAGGTGAGGTTTTCGGGGGACAGCATGATACCTTTTTCGTGGATCATTGGCCTCCATGGTGAAAAGAATTTCAACACATGCCAATCAGGGGCAAAGGCAGGAGTTTACTTAGGAAAGTAAGGGAATCGGGGGGGGGGGGGAGACAGGTAAGAGTAGATCTTCCGGGCCAAGAGAGCAAGGGATCGAGTCTTTGCAGCCTTTTTAGTCCTTACATAGAATTCCCAAGAAAGAGTGGGCACAGCAGAGTCTGGACCTCCTCTTCCCCCAGTTTCAACAATGGGCGGTGGGTGGTTGAGGTCTGACCTTGTCCTCCAGGATCTCAGGAGTCTCAAGTGGGGCGAGGATCCAGGAGATTAAGGGTGTAGGCCCACTGAAACTTCTGCCTAAGACCTGACACACCCTATAGGGTGGAGTTAGGGATTATGAACTCTCCAGATTTTAAAGCTATATTTTTCCTTTTCCTTCCCAATCTATCTCCTTTCTGCCTAAATTTTATTCCTTCTATTCTACCTCATCAAGGTGACTCTAGAAATGTCCCCTGGCTCGAGAAGTTGGTGTCTGAACCAGAACGTGTGGACAGCTGGTCCAGAGCCTGTTCCACTCATCCCAGCTCTGCATGTTCCCTCTGCCACAGGGTGACCTGCACAGGGTTTTCTATTCTTTCTGAGAATATAGAGTAAGCAGTGAATTTCCATCCTCAGAACCGGCTTGACCTTACAGACTCTGGTTTTTATTTGAAGAATTATTATTATTATTATTATTATTATTATTATTATTTTATTTTTTGCGGTACTGGGGATTGAACTCAGGGGCATTCTACCTCCGAGCTATACCCCCACCCCAGTTTTTATTTTCTATTTTGAAACCGAGTCTCACTTAGTTGCGGAGTGCCTCACTAGGTAGCTGAAGCTGGCCTCGAACCCGGATCCTCTGGTCTCAGCCTCCCAAATGCTGGGATTACAAGCATGCGTCACCATGCCCAGCTTTGAATTATTTCTTGAAGTATGAAGTATACACAGTAAAGGGCACAAGTCTTGGGTGTTTGGCTTGGGAGACTGAATGTACAGAGGGACAATGGCCAGACCCTGTGTAAAGATGGAACTCTGCCCCACAGCCTGCAGCAGGCTTCCCAGGAAACCAACTCATTATCTGCAATTCACCACCCAGAAACAGAAGCCTGCCCCCTCCTTATATGTCAGACTGGCAAGGAGCCAGCTTGTTATCTCTAGTGGCAATCCAGAAAGCTGGACAACTTCTGTAGGAATCAGCCCCAAATAACCAACGGCTTCCTTGTTTTTTGCTCTCCACTTCCAACTTAAGAACAACCAGAAAAAGCCAAATAAGCCTCCCCACCCAAGTCTATACGATGCCCCACTTCTGGCAGCTACCTACAGCTTTCCCACACAGACAGCCTCCATCAGGGTATAGCTCAGCCTTCCCTATTTTCTGTTCTAAAGCTTCCTCGTGCTCCACCTGCCTTTGAGTCTTTGCAGGTGATGGTAGCTCCTGACCCCTGCAACAGCAAGCTCTGAGTAGATAGTCTTTGCTTTCTCATTTGGTTGGTCTTAATTTATTTTCACAGGCTAATAAGTGTAAGTCTATATAATCAACACCCAAATAAACACACAGACACATTTAGTACCCAAAAGGCTTCCCTTGGGTCCCTTTCCAGTTAACTCCCCCACCACCAATAGCCCTACTACCCTACTGCCTAGAGATAAGTATTCTCTGACTTCAACCGTAGTAGTTTGTTGGTCCTGAATGAATTATATAATATAATCCATACATACTTTTGGAATAAAAAATGTGTTCTTGTGTCTGGTTTGTTTTGTCCCATATCATATATATGATATTCATCTACATTTTGCCTATAGACATAGTTTTATCTCTTTCTTGCTGAGTAATAATCCTTTGTGTGAATATGCCACAACTTTATCTAATCTATTCTACTCTTGATGGATGGGGTGATTCTTCATTTCTTGGCTTTTAAAGGATAAAGTTGCAGTGGACATTCTTGAACATTTTTTTTTCTGTCCTAAGCACTTGTTTCTCTCAGCTATTACCAGTTGAATACTGGGTCATAATGTAGGCATATGGTTAGCTTTTTTGAATACACTTATATTGCTGCAATGTTGCACATCATAATGAGATTCAAAGTGTATGTTTAACTTTAAGAGAAATTTCCAGAAAGTTTTTCAGGAGATTTACCAATCTGCACCCCTTCTAGCATATCTGAGAGATCCAGTTGCTCCATAATCTTGCTAAAACATGGTATCACCAGTCTTTAATGTTTACTTTTCTGGAAACTGTGTATTAGTATCTTACTGTGGTTTTATACTGTAATGTATAAAGTATGTCATTCTAGATTGACATTTTTCAACAATGACATAGTATCTATAATGCATTTTCTGCTAATTATGCTAATTTCTGCTATTTAAGATAGCAAGAGTCTGTTGTCAAAAACTTTAAATGGTATTACCATTGATCAAGCCAGTGTTGGGAAATATACAACCAAGTCACAAGTCACCTAGCCTGTTTTATTTAGTGTCACTCATTTCTACTTCTAATGCCATCCAAGTGGGGCTAGTCTTTTGCAATATTCTCCCCTTCTTCCTGGCCTCAGGCAGTACTCAGCCTTGCCTAGCGAGTTTACCCCAGGGCCTCAGAGGCATGGATCCTCTGGTGCACAGGACTATCTCTAAGCACAGGAGCAGTGCACAGGAGCGTCCCTCTGCAAGTGAAGTGTGGTTTTGCTTCACTGCCAAAAGCAGACAGAAATTATTGTCAATTTGTGGAACTCATGGATTTCACCTTACTTAGAAAGCAAGACGAAGATAATACCAGCAACTAGGAAGTTCTGGCTGCAAAAGGAAGGATTGGACTTGGTTATCTCTGAGGTCCTTCCAGCGGAAATTCCAGTCCTCCCCTGTTGGTGGCTCTGGGCCTCAGCTTCCCATGTCACAGCACTCCCTTTCCCCTTGCAGACTAGAAAGGAAGGTGTTGACCAAACATTTTCCTGTTCTTTGTCACAGCCACACACAGGAAGGAGTCTCCACTTCCTTCACCAGCTGTACAAGTAAGCACAGCAGAGTCCTCACTCTATGATATCTGTCCCCACTAAGTCTTTCCCTTCCAGGACCTGAACTCTTTTTTTTTTTTTTTTTTTTTTTTTGCGGTACTGGGGATTGAACTCAGGGGCATTCTACCTCCGAGCTACACCCCCAGCCCTGTTGTTTATTCTTTATTTTGAAACCGAGTCTCACTAAGTTGCGGAGTGCCTCACTAGGTAGCTGAGGCTGGCCGCGAACCCGGATCCTCTGGTCTCAGCCTCCCGAATGCTGGGATTACAAGCGTGAGCCACCACGCCCTCTTGATGACAAACTCTACATCTCATTCTCCCTCCAGTCCTCAGATCTAACACCAGGCCTGGCACATAACTGGCAAAATATTTGTTAAATGAATGAAGGAAAAATTAGGGGCAATTTACTGGGGAGGCAAAAATCCAGTTTTTGACCAGGATGCAAGCATATGATACTGGCTTTGTGGCTATGTGACAATTGCTCACAGGAAATGCACATTCATGGATTTGGATTAAACAGGTAATTAGATGTGGTCATGGTTTAGGGTTATCCTTCATCATCCCCTCAGCTTCAAGGGAAGGCTCTGGCAGGAGCCTTGTGTGGGTCGATGTAAAGGCACTATGGGGGAAATTCTGAAAGTCTTGTGTAACAAGCAAAAACATTTCTTTTGTGTGTATATACTAGTCTTGTAATCCATTCTTCTGTTGATGGATACTTAGGCAGTTCAATAATTTGACTACTGTGAATTATACTGCTATAAACATGGGTATGTATGTATCATTATAATATTAAGACTTCAATTCCTTTGGAAAGATACCCAGAAGTGGTATAATGTACACACAATGAAATTTTACTCAGCCATAAAGAAGAACAAAATTGTGCCATTTGTAGGAAAATGAATGGAACTAGAGAATATTATGCTAAGTGAGAGTAGTCAGTCTCAGAAAGTGAAGGGATATACTTTTTCTCTCAGGATATACAATTTCTCTGGAGAGAAATTGGAAAACGAAAGGGACTTCAGATAAATGAGATTTATCAGTAGAATAGTGGAAGGGGACTGAAGGAGGGAGGTGTGTGTGTGTTGGGGGTGAGATTTGATGAAGGAAACCATTCAAATAATGCTATGTACATATACCATATATGAAACTATCAATACTGATATCAACAACTCGTAGGGGCAGGGAGAGGGCTCTGGGTGGGATCCAGAGAGAAACACACTAAATGCCTTGTATGCATGTGTGTTTGTATCACTCTGAACCTCATTGTGGTGTATAGTTACAATGCACCAATAAAAGTGTATTTAAAACCAAGCATTTCCTTTCCATCCTTACTGTAATCCTCAAATCCAGTTCTCAGCAGAGCATCTTGCTCTGAGCTGTGGGAGTGGGCACAGGGAGGGGGAAGGCTACCTGAAAGCTTAGCTTCCTGGAAAGCCACAAAAGCGGCACTCTGTGGTCCCCTAGGGCTGGGGGTGCTCAGAAGGCCGAGCTGGGGGGTCCACAGGCAGGCTGATGATGCTCATGCCTCACTTAAATCAGCAGCCAATGATGCATGGGGCCTCTCCCAGTGCTCCCAGCGGTAGTGATTTTGGTGATTCTAATGTGCAGGTGTATATCTTTGAATAATCACCTTGTCATCTCTTTTCTCACTTAGCATGCTCAGTATCTAACAGAGTCAAGCCTCCTACACACATGTAATGATGCACAGGGTTGGTGGGACTCTGGAGGAAGGCTTGTAGGGCAAGGTAGTTTGTGACACAGACTTCCTTACACAGCTGCATGTTGAGGCTGAGGCTGCTTGGGAAAATGTCTAGGGCTTGGCTGAAAGAATGAAGTGTTGGTGGTGTCCTTGTTGGAGTCCCAGCTGCACAGCAGACTGTGTGTCACATCCGAGTCCCAGAACACTCCAAGGTATCTGAACACCAAATACTGCAGGGTCAGCAGGGAGGAAACAGCATAGGTGGCAGAACCCTGTTGCCCTCTCAGCACTTTCATCAGGACTCCATGCAAGGGCACACTGACCAGCCAGGCATGGACAAGTGCAGTTAATGCAGCATTGTCTGCAAAGGGAAAATCACATGTAACCTTAAACTCAGTCAATAGGGGAATGGCTCAGTAAACTGAGACACTGGTTAGGATGAAAGAGTATGTCATGATTAAGGTAAATGAATGTGTAATAACATGGAAAGACATACAAGACAGTTAGCTTTTTAAAAAGTAGAAACAGGGAGAGTGTGGTGCCATTTATAAAAAATAAAATTTAGAAATCAAAGCAATGTTTTCTAAAGATAAATGTATGCATGTAAATACATAGAAATTGGTCCTTAAAGACATATACCAAATTGATGATAACTATGGAACTTTTCTAGATAAGTAGAACTGAGAAGAGGGTTCTAGTATTGCTCTTAGTGAGAAGGTACAAGCTGTTATCATACTAAAATAGCACTAATAAATATAATACAACAAAGACTCTTAGTCTATAACTCTATAAAAGAAATTTGTACTCAAAAGTTTTTAACAATAAAGTATGTATCTAAAACGTGTATACTTTTCACCTATCAGAATATAACAACTGGCCACGCGTGGTGGCTCACACTTGTAATCCCAGCATTTGGGAGGCTGAGACTAGAGGATCTGGGTTCGAGGCCAGCCTCAGCTACCTAGTGAGATCCTCCACAACTTAGTGAGACCCTGTTTCAAAGTAAGGATAAAAAATGGGGCTAGGGGTATAGCTCGGAGGTAGAATGCCTCTGAGTTCAACCCCCAATACCGAAAAAAAAAAAAAGAAAAAAAAAAACTAGAATACAACAATTGAGGAATTTGAAATGATTGCATGAGGACAGGGCATGAACTGTGGGTGAAGCTTTATGTTGGTACGAAATTCTTGAAGGACATTTGCCATGGATCAAAATTGTAAATACTAACCCCTTTGACCTAGCACATCCACTGCCAGGTATTTATCCTACAAAAATGCACAGAAGCAGATGTTTACATCCATCCATCACAACATTGCTTGTAAGAGCAAAAGCCGAGGTTCCAATGAATCAATAGCAGTAAAATGGTTCGGGGTGTGTGTGTGTGTGTGTGTGTGTGTGTGTTGGGGTGGATTTGAGGAAATATCAATTAGACTTAGTGACTTACCTAGATAGGGAAGAGGCAATAAAATGAATTTCTAACCTGGAAAGTCAGGTGGGTGGTTAAGGCAGTAACTGAGATAGAGGCAGCATATGGTGTCTGTGGGATTTCCAAGGTGGAACTATCTAGTAAATATAATTAGTTCTGGTGTTCATGCAGATAGTGCATGGGAGATATGCAGAGGTGACCATGGTGTAGTTGTCAAGGGGAAGGAGGAATGGAAAATTTAAGAAAAAAGGTAGAGTGGTCAATATATAGTGAGGATTCTAAAATGAAAAAATCACCCAGACACGTGTATTTTGCAAACAAGTATTTTAGATAAAAGGGGATAAAACCTAGTGGAGTGATGGAGGGGGTTTAGGGAAGGCTAGTGGGGTGGAGGGAGAATTATTGAAGGAAACACTTCCATTGATGTTGTGTACATATGTGAAATTATCAATGCCAATCTCAATATCATGTATAGGGAAGGAGAGGGACTGGGGAAGGAGCCAGGGGGAGCTCACCAAGTGCTGTGTACAGGTAAGTCCCTATCACTCTGAATTACATTATGATGTAATACTACAATGCACCAATACAAGTATATTTTAAAAAAACAAGGATCCTGAAACTTGAGAAAATATGTAATTTATGTGACTAAAGCTACAAAGCATTAGGTGGTTGAGGTAGGATTTAAACTTATTATCAACTCATTGCAACACAATATTCTTTAAGCCAAAGTGCCCCTGCTATCATAATGTGTGATTAACAGAAAGACATCTAATGTAATGAGCCAGTAAGTTCCATGAAAGATCAGAAAAGTCAAATATCAAGATACAACAAGTTCTTGTAATTCTTATCTAGTTACAAAATTATAATAATGGTGGTAATGTATGATTATTCATGTAGATATAAATGCATGGGTTGGAGCCATACACAAATAATCTCATCTAGTCCTCATCCCATCTTCCTAGGTAGGTAACTTCTATCCTCACCCTACAGATGAAGAAATGAAGAGAGACTGAGTGAATAGCTTGTGTAAGGCCATAGAGTTGGTAACTAAGAGACTCACATAGGAACATATACCTAAGGACTCTTCAAAATGTTTTTCCATGTACCACATTGTCTCCCTCTAAGAATAGTAGTACTTACTGACCTTAAGAGTTATCTTGAATTTCACCTGGATAATTTATGGAACCCAGGAATCTGATGGCTTTGGTACAGGTGGTCCTTGGATCACATTCTGAGAAACAATTGTATGTATTTGGAGAACAATAAACCATGTTAACACTATAGACCTACAATGAGAATTATTGCAATCAGTTGCTATGAGACTTCTCTAGGAATTAATTTTAATTTCTAAAAACCTGAGCCAGGCATAGTGGTGTAGGCTTGTAATCCCAGTACTTGGGAAGCTGAGACAGGAGGATCGCAAGTTTGCAGCCAGCCTCAGCTATTTAGTGAGAGCCTCTGCAACTTAGTGAGATGCTGTTTTAAAATAAAGAATAAAAATAGGGTTGGGGGTGTAGCTCAGAGGTAGAATGCCCTTGGGTTCAATCCCAGTACCAAAAAAAAAATAAATAAATAAAAACCTGAAAAAAACTGTGTGTGTGTGTGTGTGTGTGTGTGTGTGTGTGTGTGTGTGTGTGTGTGTGCATTCCTGGGAGTGGATGTATTTAATTTTCCTTTTTAGTCACATTGAGCTTGGCAAGCTATCTGGACGGTTCCCTCACCCACTCAGCTTTTCTAAGAACCACATCAATTACAGACTTGCTTCTTTCTCACTTCTCAGCCATCAGCAAAAGGCATCTTGGTGTGTGTGGCTGGATTCTGCTCTCCCTCTCCTTCCTGCTGATGATCATTACCTTCCCCATCTCCATATGGATGTGCTTAAAGGTAATGCCCTGGGAAATAAATGGGGCTCTCCATATTAGCTGACGTGCTATGAAGACTAAACGCTCTCCCTTAATCTCTTAGATCATTAAGGAGTACGAGCGTGCTGTTGTATTCCGACTGGGACGCATCCAAGCTAATAAAGCCAAGGGACCAGGTATGACACTGCGGCTGCCCCGTCACAGATCACGGGCGCTCATGACTTCTGCTATTACACCAATACTTAAACAGCTATTGAGAGTCAAAGAGGAACCCCAGGAAGCTGGAGCCTCTTGCCTTCTGTACAACAGAAGGATGTTGCCCCATTGTGGAGCTGGTGGAGTGGCCACCAGCATGAAAGTTTAGCAATCTGGACCCTTTTCCTAACTCTTCACCTGAGACATCTGGTGAGTTTGAGCATTTTGGTGGTTATACCGGCTGGATGTTATTTGTCATCAGGGCCACTAAGAGCATGTCCAGAGAAAGAAAGGAGAAAGTAAATGGCAAGTATAGACCATTAAGTTACTCAGGGTAAATATTCAGGGAGCTGAGTTTTGATTTTCACTCTTTGAAAAGTGCTAATGGAAAAGTAAAAGGTAATTTCCTCTTGTGGTAAGCAGATTAACAGACCACTAGAGCTGGAAGCCAGTGTGCTGCTCCTTTTGTCCAATGCCCTGGTTTTGAAAATAAAGAATCTGGAGCCAGGTGTGGTGGTACACACATGTAATCCCAGTACTTGGGAGGCTGAGACAGGAGGATTGCAGGTTCACAGCTACCCTCAGCAACTTAGTGAGGCTCTATTTCGAAATAAAAAATAAAATAGGGCTGGGGATGTTGCTCAGAGGTAGAATGCCCCTGGGTTTAATTCCCAGTGCTCTTCCTCAAAAAAAAAAAAAAAAAAAGAATCTGAGGTCAACACAGGTTTGATGACTTATCTCAAATTATTCTTACAGTTGGAGGTAAAGATGGGCTTTCAGATTTTTTAACACCTGATGTAGTTTTTTTGTTTGTTTTATTTTTTGTGGTACCGGGGATTGAACTCAGGGGCATTCTACCTCTGAGCTATACCCCCAGCCCTATTTTTTATTCTTTATTTGGAAACAATATTTTTTATTCTTTATTTGCAGAGTGCCTCACTAGGTAGCTGAGGCTGGCCTCGAACCCAGATCCTCCAGTCTCAGCCTCCTAAATGCTGGGATTACATGCCTGGGCTCCTGATGCAGTTTTTATTTCCATCTTTTCTCTAAATGTTGGAAGGAAAAAGGTTTCAAATTGTTTGTGTTAATAAAAGTACTATTTTTCTTTTGTCCAGGAATGAAAGTAGGAGAATCAGACTTTAAAATTTCATAGAAATAAAATACTGATTTAATGCACATTCTCTCAGTGTGTTTAGTTGAACCATTTGAAATTGCTAATATTTTGTTTTGCTTCACAAAAATGGCAATTTTATATGGTTAGCTTTGATATTTTTGAAGGAAAGTTATCAAAAAGCATCTCAGAGATGGATGTGGTGGCATACTCCTGTAATCACAGTATTGGAAGGCTGAGACAGGAGGATTGCAGGTTTGAGGCCAACTTTAGCAACTTAGCAAGACCCTGTTTCAAAATATAAAATGAGAACTGGGTGTGATGGTGCACACTTGTAATCCCAGTTCTTGGGAGGCTGAGACAGGACAATCTTAGGTTCAAAGCCAGCCTCAGCAACTTAGTGAGACTCTGTTTCCAAATAAAATATAAAATAGGTTTTAGGGTATAGACCAGAGGTAGAAGGCCTCTGGGTTCCATCCCCAGTACTACACACACACACACACACACACACACACACACACACACACACACACAAAATACAAATAAAAAAATCTGGGAGATCTAGGGGTATAGCTCAGAGGTAGAATCCAGGTTCAATCCTCAATTTCATAAAAGAAAGAAAGAGAGAAGAAAGAAAGGAGCAGACATCTTAGAAACTCCATGGGAAATGATGGCTTTTAGCTATGTTTCTCTGTTAACATTTGTTTTCTGGCCCCTCTTGTATATTTGAGAAAAATTGCTGTAAGTGCAGCTGCACTGTAAGATCTCTGGAGGCAGATGGTTTTATGCACAGTAATGCTCTGCACTTCACACTCAGCCATGAAACATGGTGGTAGGTACTCAGATATCTGTTACTTGAGAAATATGAGAAACTTCAACAAAGTTTGTGAATGAGACTTGACCACTTCAAGTAGTATAATCTCACTTGTCTTCATAAAGAATATAAGAAAAATAGGGCAAAAATTACTTAATATGATTGTTCTTATGAGTTTGCTAAGATAGAAGTATTAGGCTCATCCAGTGGAGAAGTAAAAGAACAAAGCTGCCCTGCCCAGTGGGGCTGACATTTTAAGTCAAAATAATATTGAACCTGAGAGAAGCAGAATAGCCATAACTCGGAGGACTCTAGAGGAAAAAAAAATATGTCTCTTTTAAATGAATTTTCCCAGAAGATTTCACTACTAAATGTCCCAGGATAACAACCCCCGTCATACCTGTCTCTAGGGCTAATGAGTTACCTCAGAATGTCATAAAGACCAGAGGGAAACAAGCCAAATTGCTAGTGGAAAACCTTTCCACTTTTGCAAATTATTCTTTAGTAGTAGAAGCATTAATAATATGAGCTGCTACTTTTTTTTTTTTTTTTGGTGGTGGTAGGTATTGAACTCAGGGCCTCTGGCACCCTAAGCAAATGTTCTATCATTGAAGTACATCCCCATCCCTAAGCTGCCACTTCTTGAAGCACTTATACACATTGTGTAAGCACTTTATTTCATTATCAAGTTGAATCATGCTCTGTCTCCACTACCATCCCGTGTATATAGTAGGCAACTGAGCTCAGGAAAGTTGGGTGAGTGTTCCCTGGTTGCAAGGCTATTGAGTGGCAGGGCTGGGACTTCCACTAGTACTCAGTCATAATTGTAACCACAGTGGCCTAACACCCAAAAGGAAGTAAAGAGAGCAGTCATTCTTACAAGTCTCAGAAAGTATCTCAACAGTGTTCTCTACACATGCTGCTGGCCCTTCACCTGGTGCTTAAACTAAAATGGAAACAGTAACATAGACCTTCCCTGGTAATGGAAATGGATGAGTTGGATGAGTGTGCCCATCTTGCTGACACATCCATGGTTCTAAGTCTTATGGCTCTTGAGTAAGAAAGAACACCCTCCAGGGTAACACTAAGATTCAGGGACTTACATCCATCCTTCCCTGACCTACCTGAACCCCAGTGCTTCATAACCCAGAGAGAAGTAAAAGTGTTTGCAATTAGGAAATACATTGTACTTGAACCACAATGCAGCTATGGAAAAAAGCTGTTAGTTCTGCAATAGTTCCACAATGTACTGGTTTCAAGGAATCTGGAAGCTTTGGGAAGATTTTTTTTTTTTTTTTTGCAGAGTTAGGAATTGAACCCAGGGCCTCACACATGCTAGGTGAGTACCCTACCACTAAACTATACCCTAAGACCCTCTCTTTTCTGAGACAGAGTTTTGCTAAGTTACCCAGGCTCTTTTGATCCTCCTGCCTCAGCATCCCCAGTAGCTGAGATTATAGATTTGCACCACCACACCAGCCCTGATTATAATTTAATCTTCCTTCAGTACTAATGAAGATATGAGAATGTTGGTAGTCACTGATATTCAAGACCAAAAGTCTACCACATAAATATTTTATATAGATATCTTTTTTTTTTTTGTGGTACTGGGGATTGAACTCAGGGACATTCTACCTTCGAGCTATACCCTCAGTCCTATTTTTTTATTCTTTATTTTGAAACCAGGTCTCACTAAATTGTGGAGTGCCTCACTAGGTAGCTGAGGCTGGCCGCGGAACCCGGATCCTCCGGTCTCAGCCTCCCAAAAGCTGGGATTACAAGCGTGCGCCACCATGCCCGGCTGTATATAGATACCTTTATTATAAGGAAGTTTCCTCCCTCCCTCCTTCCCTCTTTTTTCCCCTTCCATCCCCTCCCCGTCCCTTCCTTACACCCCCCTCATCTTTTTGTGGTACTTGGGGTTAAATACAGAGGCATTCTACCTCTGAGCTACACTGCCAGCCCTATTTTATTTTCTATTTGGAAATAGTCTCACGAAGTTGTTGAAGCTGGCCGTGAACCTGCAATCAGGTCTCAGCCTCCCAAGTGCTGGAATTACAGCTGTGTGCCACAACACCCGGCTTAAGAAAGTCGATTTCTAAGTTATCCTTTTAAGTTAACATCAAATTAAACATTTGGAAGTAAATTTTTTTAAAAATAAAATTTAAAGTTCAAATGCCAAGAATCTTTAGCTTCTTACACAAAGACTTTCATTCCAAGACAATTACTTTTCTTTAGTTACTGAAGAATAGGAGAAAATCATTTCCCCCAAAGTTAACTGTATTCATATTGAAGATCATCTGAGCGATATACATAGCCTCATAAAAATGATGTGCCATATAGCTAGGAGACTATTTGTTGTAACTATTTAAACTTTTAAATCAATTTTCTTCTTCATAGGTTTGATCCTGGTTCTACCCTGCATAGATGTGTTTGTCAAAGTTGATCTCCGCACAGTTACCTGCAACATTCCTCCACAAGAGGTAAAAGATTAAAGATACGCTGATGGAAACAAAACCTACTTACCGAGATCTGGCAGTTTGTTTTTAAACAGTAAAGGAGAAGATGAACCGAATCCCCTAGGGACCTGCTTGGTTGCCCTGTGTGGCCTCTGAAGCTGCTGGGATTTTTTTTTTTTTTTTTTTTCCTGAGAAGGGAGTCAGGGCAAGGATCAAATACTATAGGACTAGGAATGGCAAGCAGGAGAAAGGCTGAGAGAAGATTGTTGCCAGGGACACCAAGGTGGAGAATGGCAGAACAGACAGAAAACTCATGATACCAAGGAGCTGGATTGAATTTCCCAGGCGGGCTGTGTTACGCCCTTCCTCATCAACTTCTCAGGTTTTAAAGTAATACCTACACAACTCACCGTTGTTTTTTCTTTTGGTACTGGGTATTGAACCCAGGGGAATTCTATCTCTGGGCTACACCCCTAGCCCTATCTTATTTTGAAAAAGGGGTCTGGTTAAATTTCTGAGAGTTTCACTAAGTTGCTGAGGCTGGCCTTGAACTTGCAATCCTTCTTTCTCAGCCTACAAAGTACTGGGATTACAGGCATACACCACAATGCCCAGCTTCACCTTTGTTTTTGACAGTAGATGGTTTTGTGTTTGGATGCAATAGAGCAGAGCAGGTGTAGGAACAGAGCAGAGGCTGTGCACAGTTCACCTGCTTTTGGATTTCAAATAATTCTTCATTCTTGAAACACTACGAATGAAGGACCAAAACCAGTAATTAGGCACGGGAGAAGAAGAACAAAGTTACTAAAATTCAGGTCATTGTCAAAGTGACCCTGAAAGAAGAGAAAATGCACATAGAGCCTGGGATGGGGGAGGGCGGAGGTGTGAGATGAGGCTGTCTCCAGGCCCGCCAGGACCCACACATTGACTTCAGAATTTAGCCCCATGATAGGAGTGCTGGGATGCTTAGTGACCTCTCACAGGGCTCTCCTGGCTCTATGGTGGACAGTTCTAGGCTCTCTTCTATGTTCCACCCTGAAATTGCTGAGCTTCTCTATAAACCTGTCAGTTTTGTTTTACATGAATATAGAACATGGTCTCTGGTGCCACCTATGTTTTCTAAGAAGCACTGCTTCAAGTCTCATAAGAACTGATAACCAAGACAATTACAAGTGTCAGGGAGACCAGTGTTTTAGTCTGTTTAGAAGTAGAGTATCGTAGAACTCCAGAAGGGTTCTACAATTACATTTTAAGATGGCAGGGCCTGTTCTCATCATGATGAATCAAGGGTGCTCCCTGTGGGATGTAAATTCAAGTTGCAGGGGCAGGGGTCATATCTATATAAGTACAATGATGTTATGTTCAAGTCAGGACAGGTTTTGGTGACTGTTGGCATGAGCTGACATTAATGCTGTCCTGTGGACAAGGACCCTTGGGCTGTCTGACCCTCATCAATGGCTGTGCAAGTAACACCTATGTGGCTTTGCCCTGCTTTTTCTCTGTAGATCCTCACCAGAGACTCCGTGACTACTCAGGTGGATGGAGTCGTCTATTACAGAATCCACAGTGCTGTGTCAGCAGTGGCTAATGTCAATGATGTCCACCAAGCCACATTTCTGCTGGCTCAGACCACACTGAGAAATGTCTTAGGGACACAGACCTTGTCCCAGATCTTATCTGGGCGAGAAGAGATTGCCCATAGCATCCAGGTAAAGACACCAGGAATGAACACACTGCACCTTTAATTCACTTGTCTTATCAGTGACTATCAAATATCAAAGCACTCCCCCATATGTGTCACACACACACACACACACACACACACACACACACACACACACACACACACACACCATTGCTCTGGAGAGTTGAACCTGCATGTGTGATTTCACTTATCTATCAGTACAAGGTATAGATTTAAATATCTACGTGGGAGAAAGGAGCCATAGGAGTTGTGCCATTTATCCTTTCTCTTTGGAATTCAAAATTATGAATTAACCTTGCATACTTTGGCCTTTTCTGAGGAGGCGAGAAGCCAGATTTATTTTCAATTTAGGTTATTCCAAAAGAAGCACAGCCATTTTTCAGGCTGAAAAGTTAAAAGAGGATTCATTTGAGATGGCAGAGATAGTCCATGTCCAATAAAATTTACATCATACCATCAATATCAATCATAGTATTAATCATAATCACAATCATTGAGAATGTATCAGGTATGACCTCATCTCTGGCATATTCCCATTTATAAATTGCATTTCTGTATTTTACCAAATAAATTGCTATTTAATTCTCTGCTTCTGTAAGTTAGGACTTGGGTCATTCTCAGACTGTCATGCATTCCCTAAGTTTTGCAAAGACCCCAGGATTTAATGAGGTGATCTCAGTTCTGCACAAGATTCTTGTATCATTTGTAAGAACCCTGTGAGTTTGACAACTTAAATATTTCCCATATAAAGCCAGGTCATTGGCTTCTTATGAGATCTCACCAATTCTTGGGGTCCTGCAGAAATCACAGAGATCACTTGTCATTTGGTGGCAGAGATCTCTGTTCCTCGCCTTAGGGAGAAGTCCCCTTCTACCTCACTATTTCTCCAGGCATTCTTGTCCCCATCTCTCCAGGATAACCAGTAAGAAGTCTTTCATGGTGTTTAGCTTTTACAAAGGACAAGGGTATCCTTGATGTAAGCTGCTATAAAAAAATGCCTTAAAATGTGCTCTAAAAATATGTTCTGCTAAAAAATATGTCTTGCTACTTGTTTAAAACTGGCTATAGAGTAGAGATTAAAGAGAGTAAGAGAAATAACATCTTGAAAAGTGCCCAATAATAATATTCATGGAGTCATTGCTAGGCATTGATAGATACTTTAGATGCATTATCTCCAAACTTCATGATAATTATGACTGGAAACCCTTCATAGGTGAGGAAGATAAGAGTAAGGAAGGAGGTTGAGAGGCTGGCCCAGTGACTCACAGATGTCAATGGCAGAGCCAGGATAAAATCCAGGTCTGTCCGAGAAGCCCATGCATTGCTGTCTGCTTGGTATCAGTGACAAGCTACCTGGGACATGTGCTCAGATCTAGGTGGACATCACATTCTTCCTGAGGGATGGTGTGGGCATGGGTCCTTCTCATAGACCACTCACTGAAAGATCTATCTGGATTTGTTCATGAAACCTTCATGGGATTCACTTCAATTCCAAACAGTGGTCAATAAGTCTGGGAAGGATTACCTTCCCCAAACATACCAGAAACTTAGCATTGCGCCACCTGCCTTCTGATTAATATCTTTTGTTTTGATTTGCAAACAGACCTTGCTTGATGATGCCACTGAGCTGTGGGGGATCCAGGTAGCCCGAGTGGAAATCAAAGATGTGCGTATTCCGGTGCAGTTGCAGAGGTCCATGGCGGCTGAGGCTGAGGCCACCCGGGAGGCCAGAGCCAGGGTAAGGGCTGCTCTGTGTATGCATGGAGAGAGAGCTTTCCTGGTGTGGGGGCAGACAAGGATAGTGCTTGGACAGACGATCAGGGTCTTTCGACTACTTTTTTTTTTTGCGGTACTGGGGATTGAACTCAGGGGCATTCTACCTCCGAGCTATACTCCCAGCCCTATTTTTTATTCTTTATTTTGAAACAGGGTCTCACTAAGTTGTGGAGGGCCTCACTTGATAGCTGAGGCTGGCTGCGAATTAGGATCCTCTGGTCTCAGCCTCCCAAATGCTGGGATTACAAGTGTGCGCCACCATGCCCGGCTTTCAACTACTTCTTCTAAGAGAAGAGTATCATTTTCCATAGATTTTACTGAGAATTTCCCCTGAATTAAAAGGCAATGAACAACTTAATGTGCTTTGAGGAAGCTTGGCATCACTCAAGAGGATGCTCTGCAACATGCCGAGCAGTTAACAATGAGGGGTTCAATGTTGGCTGCACATCAGAACCTCCTGGATAATCTAACAAAGCGATATACTGCAGACTCAGGGAAGCATAGTCTGGGGTGAATCCAGGAACCAGCATTTTAAATGATTAATTTTTTTTTTTTTTTTTTTTTTTTTGGTACTGGGGATTGAACTCAGAGGCATTCTACCTCCGAGCTATACCCCCAGCCCTATTTTTTATTCTTTATTTTGAAACCGGGTCTCACTAAGTTGCGGAGTGCCTCACTTAGGTAGCTGAGGCTGGCTGCGAACCCGGATCCTCCGGTCTCAGCCTCCCAAATGCTGGGATTA
>PVLC010024461.1:0-24640 GCA_004027655.1 Graphiurus murinus | reverse complement strand
ATGGATGGATAAGTGAATAAATGGATAAGTGAATAAATGGATAAGCGCATGGATGGATAAGTGAATAAATGGATAAGTGAATAGATGGATAAGTGAATAAATGGATAAGTGAATAAATGGATAAGCGCATGGACGGATAAGTGAATAAATGGATAAGTGAATAAATGGATAAGTGAATAAATGGATAAGTGAATAAATGGATAAGTGAATAGATGGATAAGTGAATAAATGGATAAGTGAATAAATGGATAAGCGCATGGATGGATAAGTGAATAGATGGATAAGTGAATAAATGGATAAGTGAATAGATGGATAAGTGAATAGATGGATAAGCGCATGGATGGATAAGCGAATAAATGGATAAGCGAATAAATGGATAAGCGAATAGATGGATAAGCGAATAGATGGATAAGTGAATAGATGGATAAGTGAATAGATGGATAAGCGCATGGATGGATAAGTGAATAAATGGATAAGCGCATGGGTGGATAAGCGCATGGGTGGATAAGCGCATGGCTGTCCTCGTGTCCGTCTGTCCGTCCGTCCGTCGGTCCCGGCTGAGCGGCCGTCTCCCCCACAGGCTTCGTGAACTCGGCGCTGGCCTCCGCGTACCTGGCCTCGGGCGGCGCGGCCTCCCTCCTCAGCCTCGTCCTGCTCCTCGACGCCCGCGCCCGCGCCGCCTTCCCCGGCCTGGAGGTCGCCCAGGTACCGGGCACCCGGGGAAACTGAGGCAGCGGCCGCACAGGGCACCGGAGGCCCCAGAGCCGAGGCCACGCGGGCTCCGGGTTGGGGTTCGAAGGGGGAGAAGGATGCGCGCGGGGCGCTTGGGAGGCTGAGGCAGGAGGACCGCGGGTTGGAGGCCGGCCTCAGCGACTGAGTGAGACCCCTCTGTTTCCAAATAAAGAACAAAAAACGGGGCTGGGGGTGCAGCTCGGAGGTAGGAGGTCCCTGGGTTCAATCCCTGGTACCGAGAAAAGAAAAGAAAAAGTATACAGTAGGTGCCAAGTCAGGAGTATACAGACGGTGCCAAAAACTATACAGAAGGTGCTGAGTTAGAAGTATACAGAAGGAGCCAAAAAGTATACAGAAAGTGGCAAGTCAGGAGTATACAGAAGGAGCCAAATTAGAATATACGGAAAGTGCCAGAGTATACAGAAGGTGCCAAGTTAGAAGTATACAGAAGGCGCCGAAGAGCGTATAGAAGGTGCCAAAAAGCATACAGTAGGCGCCAAGTCAGGAGGATACAGAAGGAGCCAAAATGTATACAGAAAGTGCCAACTCGGAAGCATGCGAAAGGTGCCAAAAAGTGTATAGAAGACGCCCAGTCAGAAGTATACAGAAGGCGCCAAATAGTGCATAGATGGTGCCAAGTCAGAGGTATACAGAAGGTGCCAAAGAGTATATAGAATGTGCCAAGTCAGAAGCATACAGAAGGAGCCAAAAAACGTATACAAAAGGTGCCAAAAAGTATACAGAAGGTGCCAAGTCAGGAGTATACAGAAGGTGTCAAGTTAGAATATACAGAAGGAACCAAAAAAGTATACAAAAGGTGCCAAAAAGCATGCAGAAGGCGCCAGCTCAGAAGTATACAGAAGGTGCCACATAGTGTATAGAAGGTGCCAAGTCAGAAGTATACAGAAGGTGCCAAATAGTGTATAGATGGTACCAAGTCAGAGGTATACAGAAGGTGCCAAAGAGCATACAGAATGTGCCAAGTCAGGTGTATACAGAAGGCGCCAAGTCAGAAGCATACAAAAGGTGCCAAAAAGTATACAGAAAGTGCCAAGTCAGGAGTATACAGAAGGTGTCAAGTTAGAAGTATACAGAAGGAGCCAAAAAGTATACAAAAGGTGCCAAATAGTGTATAGAAGGTGCCAAGTCAGGAGTATACAGAAGGTGCTAAAAAGGATACAGAAAGCGCCAAGTCAAGAGTACAGAGAAGGTGCCAAGTTAGAAGTATACAGACGGTGCCAAAGTGTATAGAGAAGGTGCCAAGTCAGGAGCATACAGAAGGCGCCAAATAGTGTACAGAAGGCGCCAAAAAGTATAAAGTTGCAAGTCAGGAGTATACAGAAGGCGCCAAAAATTATACAGAAAGCGCCAAGTCGGGGGTATACAGAAGGAGCCAAAATGGATACAGAAGGCGCCAACTCAGAAGCATACACAAGGTGCCAAAAAGTGTATAGAAGGCGCCAAGTCAGAAGTATACAGAAGGCGCCAAAAGGTATATAGAAAGGGGCAAGTCAGGAGTATACAGAAGGTGCCAAATAGTGCACAGATGGTACCAAGTCAGAGGTATACAGAAGTTGCCAAGTTAGAAGTATACAGAAGGAGCCAAAAAAAGCATACAGAAGGCGCCAAGTCAGGAGTATACAGAAAGCGCCAAATAGTGCATAGAAGGTGCCCAGTCAGGAGTATACAGAAGGTGCCAAGTTAGAAGTATACAAAAGGAGCCAAAAAAAGCATACAGAAGGCACCAAGTCGGGAGTATACAGAAGGTGCCAAATAGTGTGTAGATGGTACCAAGTCAGGTGAATACAGAAGGTGCCAAAGAGTTTACAGAAAGTGCCCAGTCAGGAGTATACAGAAGGCGCCAAGTCAGGAGTATACAGAAGGAGCCAAAAAAAGCATACAGAAGGCGCCAAGTCGGGAGTATACAGAAGGCGCCAAAAAGTATACAGAAGGCGCCAAGTCAGGAGTATACAGAAGGTGTCAAGTCAGGTGTATACAGAAGGAGCCAAAAAAAGCATACAGAAGGCGCCAAATAGTGCATAGAAGGTGCCCAGTCAGGTGTATACAGAAGGCGCCAAGTTAGAAGTATACAGGAGCCAAAAAAAAGCATACAGAAGGCGCCAAGTCAGGAGTATACAGGAGGCGCCAGAGAACCACCGACGCAGACAGAAACAAAGAGGGAGAAAGAGAAAGAAAGAAAGAAAAAAACAAAAAAAAAGAGGCCGAGGGGAGGCTGGGAGGCTGGAGGCCGCGGGCCTCTCCCCTGACCCCTGACCCCTGACCCCTTGACCCCCGCCAACCCGCCCCAGGTCGCGCTGACCCCGTCGCTGACCCTGCAGGCGGCACAGGGCCTGGCCCAGCTGTGCGCCCCCCACGTGGCCGCGGCCTTTGACCTGTCTCGCTTCCGCTCGGCCTGTCACCTGGGAGGTGCGTGGATCCCCGGAGGGGGGGGGGGAGGGGGTCAGGAGGAGGAGGGTCATGGGGTCACAGGGGGTCAGGGGTCATCTGGTATGCAAATCGCCTGTAGATGCCAAAGCGGCTGCGGCTGCACCGGCCATCGCATGCACCGTCCCCCGTGTGGAAAGCCGGCCTCCGCGAGGCCCGGCCTCCGCGAGCTGCCTCCGCGAGGCCGGGCCTCACCGTGCGCGGCCTCTGGTCCTCCGCAGGAGGCTCGGGCGCGCTGGCCGGGGCGCTGGCCCGGATGTACCCGCTGCTG
This sequence comes from Graphiurus murinus, assembly GCA_004027655.1. NCBI lineage: Eukaryota > Metazoa > Chordata > Mammalia > Rodentia > Gliridae > Graphiurus > Graphiurus murinus. Next base: position 21,192 of record PVLC010024461.1, on the reverse strand, counting down.
CAGGTGACCGTCGTGGACGTCCCCGAGGTCCTGGAGCAGGCGCGCCAAGATGGAGGAGGCGGAGACTGTCCAGCGCGCATGCGCCTCGTGGCCGGTAACAGCATGCGGGCTGCGGGTTAGACTGCGGGCAGGACTTCCGGCGGGAAGGAGGCGGGGTCTGAGCGCACGCTGCGGGTCTGCGGCAGGCGACATCCGCACGGACAGCCTCCCCGAGGCCGACCTCTACGTCCTGAGCCGCCTCCCCTGCCCCGGGCCCCGCCTCGAGCTCCGCACGATCCTGCGCAGGGTGGCGGCGGCCTGCGGCCCAGGTGAGGACCCATCCATCGATCCATCCATCGATCAATCATCGGTCTATAAGTCAGTCAGCTACCCTACCAGTCTGTCATCTATAAGTCAGTCAACTATCCTATCGACAACTACCCTATCTATCCATCCATCTATCTATCTATCTATGAGTCAGTCTACTACCCTGTCAGTCCACTTATCTATCCATTTATCTGTCTATCTAATTATCTATCTATAAGTCAGTCAACTACCCTGTCAGTCTGTCTATCTATCTATCTATCTATCTATCTATCTATCTATCCATCTATCTATCCATCTATCTATCTATCTATCTATTTATCTATCTGTCTATAAGTCAGTCAACTACTCTATCAGTCTATCTATCTATTCATCTAGCTATCTGATTATCTATCTAATTATCTATCTATAAGTCAGTCAACTACCCTATCAGTCTATCCATCTATCTATCTATCCAATTATCTATCTATCTAATAATTCATGAGTCAGTCAACTACTCTATCTATGTATCCATCTTATTTATCCATCTATCTAATTATCGATCTATAAGTCAGTCAACTACCCTATAAATCAATCAATCAATCTATCTATCTAATTATCTATAAGTCAGTCAACTACCCTATCAATCAATCTATCTAATTATCTATCTATAAGTCAGTCAACTACCCTGTCAGTCCATCTATCTATCTATCTATCTCTGTCAACTATCGATGAATCCATCCATCCAATTACCTCCCATTCAATCAATCAATCAATCAATCACCCCTCCCTCCATCCCTCCCTCCGTCCTCCCGTCCGTCCTCCCTCCCTCAGGCGCGGGGCTCCTGCTGGTGGACGGCGTCGGGTCCGGGGCGCGCGGCGGCCTGCGGCGATCTCTGGACCGGCTGCTGCAGCCCGCGGAGGCCGGGGAGGAGGAGGCTGAGGAAGATGAAGAGGCCGAGGAGGAGGAGGAGGAGGAGGAGGCCGATCCCCGGCGCCTCCTGGAGCAGCTGGGCTTCGGCCGCGTGCAGGCGGCGCCATCAGCGGCGGGGGTCGTGGCCTTGCTGCTGGGAACCCGCCTGGCCTCCTGAGCCGGCCTCCACTCCCAGCCTCCACTCCGGCCCCCGCCCGCCAGTGTTTCCCTGGGGGTCGCGACGGAAAGTTCCAGACGCGACAGAATAAAGCCGGGCGTGGGATTCTTTATTTTGAAACCGGGTCTCACTAAGTGGCGGAGGGCCTCCCTAGGTAGCTGAGGCTGGCCTCGAACCCGGATCCTCCGGTCTCAGCCTCCAGAGTCCTGTGCACCAGCTCAGAGGTAGAACGCCCCCGGGTTCAATCCCCAGGAATGCAAATAATAATAATAATAATAATAATAATAATAATAATAATAATAAATAAATTTAGCAGCCACTTCCGGGGCCCCAGAACAACTCTGTGACCTCAAACTCCAGAAGGAGAGGCCGACCTCCACCCTCTGCCTGGAGGCTGTTCAGGGAGGAGGCCGTGCACACCGCCCAGCGCTGGCGTGGGGAGGTCAAAGCGGGAACAAGGAAGGAATTTACAAGGACATCGGGGCGCCCCGGGCTTCAGGGTGACCCCGATCCTGGGACAAAAGTACAGGGTGTGGGTTAAAGGGGAGGCTGAGACTGAAGGCTGGCCTCAACCCCCCGCCCCTCCTGGCCAAAGAGACCCTCAGCACACTAGCGAGACCCTTCCCCCAATTAAAAAAGAGCTCGGAGGTCATCCCCCGCCCTCAGCACCCAAATGCATAAATTAAAAAAGAGAGGAAAAGTTAAAATATAAAAGCAGCAGGAGGAGGCCGCGCATGCGCACTGCTCTGGCTTGGGGATCCTCCCGGGCCGCGGGGGGGGGGGAGTCCGCGCATGCGCACAACTCTGGCTTGGGGTCCTTCGGGGCCGCGGGCTGCAAACTCCCGCGAGAGTCCACGGGGGTCAAAGGTCGTGCATGCATGGGAGGGGGTGCAGACATTCCCCCGACACCGCATGGGGGATGCATCCCGCGGGCAACGGAGAGGGGGAGGTTGGAGGTCACAGGTCGGAGGCCACGTGTCGCGCCCCCATCTTCCGAGAAAAGCTCGTGACTGCCAGCTCGGGTCACGCCTGCCCGGCCTCAAGGTCACCGCGGACTCCGCGTCCTCCGCCGGCACTGCACCACGCGGCGCCGGGGAAGGACCGGGCCTGGCTCCCAGCAGGCCTCGCGGCGGGGGCGGGCGGCGCAGCCAATGGGCGCCTGGCCAGGATGCACGGGGTGGGGCTTAGCGCCTGGCAACCCTCGGGGGTGTGTCTTGCAGGCGGGCCGCACAGCCAATGAGCGCTGCGTGTAGGCCGCAGGGCGGAGCGTGGGCGAGCAACGCAGCCAATGGGCAGGCGGCCAGAGGGGAGCGGGGCGGGGCGGGGCAGCCGGCAGCCCGTGGGGGCGTGGCGTACTCCATGGGCGGGCTGCATCGTTAATAGACGCACCGCAGGGCCAATGGGCGGAACGCGGAGGGGCGAGGGGCGAGGAGTAGGCGGGCGGCGCAGCCAATGGGACGCAGGGGGCGGGCGGTGGGCGTGGCGTCCGCGCCTTAGCGGCTGCGCGCTGGGCTCCCCGTCCTTTCGGTCCCGGCGGCGGCGGCGGCAGGGCTGATCCAGCGGCCGCCTCCCTCCTCGCTCCCCGTGCATCGCGCCCCGCGCTCCGGTCGGACCCCGCGAGTCCCGCTGCGCTGAGCGATCGCGCCGCCATGACGGAACAGGCCATCTCCTTCGCCAAGGACTTCCTGGCCGGGGGCATCGCCGCCGCCATCTCCAAGACGGCCGTGGCGCCCATCGAGCGCGTCAAGCTGCTGCTGCAGGTGCCGGGCGCGGGGACCGGGCGGCCGGGGCGGCGGGCACCGGGGCCGGCAGCACGCGCCAACGCCGGAAGCTGCAGGCCGCGGACGCTTTGTCCGCAGCGGCGGCGCCGACTTCCTGCGGGGCCCGGGGTCACGTGGGCGCCGCAGGCTGAGGCGGTCTGCGCCTGCGCGCGCTCGGGGGGGGGCGCGCTCCCGGAGCAGTGCGCATGCGCGCCGGGCCCCGCGCCCGTGACCTTGAGCCGGGGTGACCCCGGAGACCCCCATGGGCGGGAAATGCATGGCGGGCTCCAGGCGCCCCGCGCTGGGCCTCAGTTTATCATTTTATTAATATTTAATTCATTTATTAATTAATGTGTTATTAGTATATTATTTAATAATTTATCAGCCAGCTGCACGCTTCTGAGTTGCAGTAAACCCCTTAGGGTCTTAGGAGACATTAGGTAGCGCGCCTTTTTAAATTTTATTTTATTATTATTATTTTTTGCAACATTGTAGCCCAACGGCGTCTCTGGTGACAGAAAGAAAAAAAAATTGATGGTAGCGCGATACTGGGGAAACTGAGGCAGGAGGATCCCTTAGGAAAGAGACCCTCGGCCACCCAGAGAGACTCTTTTTTTTTTAATTTTTTATTTTATTTTATTTTATTTTTTTACCCAAAAGGAACACATCATCCTAGGGCAGGAGGTGTAGTTTTTAGGGAGAAAGCGCCTCTGGGTTCACTCTTGTGTGTTAAAGGGGGAAGGAAAGTGACCGCCGCGAGGATCTGGCCTGGAAGCGTTTGCTGGGGTTGAGCTGTGGTGACTGTTTCAGGGATTTTCACTAATTATCCGGCTTTTGCAACTTGGCTTTCCGCTCACAAATGTTTCCAGCAAAGAGAGTGTTGAGTTCTGGGGGGATTTCAAACTTTGTTGCACCCGCAGACTGGGCCTCCCTAACGGGCTGTTAATTTCCCGACGAGGGACGGGATCCACTTCCCCAGTCTCTGCTAAAGTGTCTGAGGCCGGCCTCCACAGCCTGCGAGCCTCCTGCCTCAGCCTCCCTCAGCCTCCTGGGCCCTGGGGTGACGGGCGTGCAGCGCCACACCTGGCCAGAAAATACATATATCTTTATATATATTTTCATATATTTATATATATTTTTTTCTGCAATACTGGGGATTGAACTCAGGGGCATTCTACCTCCGAGCTACACCCCCAGCCCTATTTTTTATTCTTTATTTTGAAACCAAGTCTCACTAAGTTGTGGAGTGCCTCACTAGGTAGCTGAGGCTGGCCTAGAACCCGGATCCTCCCGTCTCAGCCTCGCAAGTTCTGGGATTACAGGCGTGTACACCTTACCTGGCTTGACTCAGACATAATTTTTTTTTTTCCTGCGGTACTGGGGATTGAACTCGGGCATTCTACTTCAGAGCTCCAACCCCAGCCCTATTTTTTATTCTTTATTTTGAAACAGGGTCTCACTAAGTTGCGGAGGGCCTCACTAGGTAGCTGAGGCTATATATATATTATATATACATAATATATATTATTTATATAATTATATATTTGTATATTAATATATATAATATATAATATTGTATATATATATTTTTTTTTTTTTAGCTAAAGCTGGAAGGTGCAGGTTGCTAGGGGGCTCAGTCTTGCATGCTCTCTCTTAAAGCCGGGTGCTGACGACCTAAGGTTTGCCAGCTCGCTCTTCTCACAAGTACTAGGGGGCTCCATCTTGCAAGCTCCCTCTTATGATGGGTGCTAGGAAGCTCAGTCTTGCATGCTCGCTCTTAAAGAGGGGTGCTAGGGAGCTAAGTTTTGCAGTTTGCTCTTTTAAGATGGGTGCTAGGGAGCTCCGTTTTGCAAGCTCCCTCTTAAAGACGGGTGCTAAGGAGCTAAGTTTTGCAAGCTCGCTCTTAGGACAGGTGCTAGGAAGCTCAGTCTTGCAAGCTGGCTCTTGCAGCCGGGTGCTGGCGAGCTGGCTTTTGCAGAGCCCCGACCCCGGGCGGCCTGGTGACCTGTCTCTCCCGCGTCCCCCGCAGGTGCAGCACGCCAGCAAGCAGATCGCGGCCGACCAGCAGTACAAGGGCATCGTGGACTGCATCGTGCGCATCCCGCGGGAGCAGGGCGTGCTGTCGTTCTGGCGCGGGAACCTGGCCAACGTGATCCGCTACTTCCCGACGCAGGCGCTCAACTTCGCCTTCAAGGACAAGTACAAGCAGGTGTTCCTGGGCGGCGTGGACAAGCACACGCAGTTCTGGCGCTACTTCGCGGGCAACCTGGCGTCGGGCGGCGCGGCGGGCGCCACCTCGCTCTGCTTCGTCTACCCGCTCGACTTCGCGCGCACGCGCCTGGCCGCCGACGTGGGCAAGTCGGGCGCCGAGCGCGAGTTCAAGGGCCTGGGCGACTGCCTCGTCAAGATCAGCAGGTCCGACGGCCTCCGCGGCCTCTACCAGGGCTTCAGCGTGTCCGTGCAGGGAATCATCATCTACCGCGCCGCCTACTTCGGCGTCTACGACACCGCCAAGGGTGAGTGCCGGCCCGGCGTGTGGGAGGCCGGGAGCGGAGGACCGCAGATTAGAGGCCGGCCTCCGCTACCTAGGGAGGCCCTCCACCACTTAGTGAGACCCTGTTTCCAAATAAAGAATAAAAAATAGGGCTGGGGGTGCAGCTCGGAGGTAAAACGTCCCTGAGTTCAATCCCCAGCAAGAAAAAAGAAAATTCGTAAACAAGAGTCTCCATAGGCTGCCGAGGGTCTCTGCCTAAGAGATTGCGGCCGGCCTGTGGATTCCGGGAATGTATGTTTCATCTGGAGGCCCTTCAAATAATGACTACATCCGCAGAGGCTTTTCTATGTCTTTCCCGGTAATCAGGACCCGGTGCAGATGTTTGAGGGAGGTGGGTGTAGCTGGGACGTAGAAGGACCCCGAGGTTGTCACCCGGGTGCTGGCGGCCTCAGCTACTCGGGGGCTGCGGGGTGGAGCTCGGAGGTAGAATGCCCCTCGGTTCCATCCCCAGGACCACAGACAAAAATAATAGTTAATAATAAGGTAAAGTTTACAATAATAATGTGAAATTAAAAACAAAGTATAATGGGGTTCGGGGTGCAGCTCAGAGATGGAGGACAGCAACAAAACACTGGGCTCTTTTCCTCCCCTGGGGTTTTTAAGAGAGAGTAGAGGTTTGGCAAAAGAAAGTCCATCTCCCTGGTTTCCTTACACTTGCCTAATAAAAGTCTGGCCTTCTGGATTTATTTTTTTTTTTATTTTAGTATATTACTGCAGACTAAACCCAGGAGAATTCGGGCCCTTCTTTTTATTTATTTATCTTATTTTATTTTGCGGTACTGGGAATGGGACCCAGGGGCGTTCTATCTCCGAGCTACACCCACAGCCCCATTTTTTATTCTTTATTTTGAAACAGGGTCTCACTAAGTTGCGGAGTGCCTCACTAGGTAGCTGAGGCTGGCCGCGAACCCGGATCCTCCGGTCTCAGCCTCCCGAATGCTGGGATTATAAGTGTGCACCACCACGCCTGGCTTAGACCTTTTTTATTATTATATAATAAGTATATATATATTTATCATATATATCACTATATTGTATATATAATATATGGTATATGTCACATATTATATACTTATATATTATTATATACTATATAATTTTATGTAGTAGATAATAAATATATGCTATATATATTTTATGTACTATATATAATATATTAATATACTATATATTTTATATATTATATATACTATATATATTATATACTATATATTATGCATACTATATAGTATATATATCTTATAGATTATATATACTATATATTATATACTATCTATTTTATGTATTATATATACCATGTTATATATGGTATATAATAAATATTATACGCTTATTCCTTTACATTTGTGAGCCGGGTCCCGCTGAGTGGCCGAGGGTCTCTGTGGCCGGCGGGCGCGGTGCATGGTGGGGGCGTAGACGCGCCGCCGCCCCTCCCCCCGTGGCTGACGCACCCCAACCCCGGCCCCGCAGGCATGCTCCCGGACCCCAAGAACACGCACATCGTGGTGAGCTGGATGATCGCGCAGACGGTGACGGCGGTGGCGGGCGTCGTGTCCTACCCCTTCGACACGGTGCGGCGGCGCATGATGATGCAGTCGGGCCGCAAGGGAGGTGAGCGCGGGGCCCGGGCGGGGGGGCGCGCGGGATTGTGCAAGGCGTGCGAGACTGTGCAAGGGGTGCAGAGGGTGCAAAATTGCAAGGTTGCGCAAAGGGCGCGAGGTGTGCAGAGCGTGCAAGGCGTAAAAATTATGCAAGGTTTGCAGAGTGCAAGGCGTGCAAAATTGTGCAAGGCGTGCAGGGGGTGCGAGGTGCAAAGGGTGCAAAATCGTGCAAGGGTGTGCAAAGGGCGTGAGGTGTGCAGAGCGTGCAAGGGATGCAAAGGGTGCAAAATTGCAAGGTTGTGCAAAGGGCTCGAGGCGTGCAATGTGCAAAAGGGCGCGAGGCGTGCAAGGGTGTGCAAAAGGGTGCAAGGTGTGCCGAGCGCTCCGAGCTGACGCGCTGTCCCCCCCGCAGCCGACATCATGTACACGGGCACGCTGGACTGCTGGCGCAAGATCGCGCGCGACGAGGGCGGCCGCGCCTTCTTCAAGGGCGCCTGGTCCAACGTGCTGCGCGGCATGGGCGGCGCCTTCGTGCTCGTGCTCTACGACGAGCTCAAGAAGGTCCTCTAGGGGGCGCCCGCGCGCGCGCCTGCGCACTGCCGCGCCCCTGGGTGACCAAGATGGCGGCGGCGCCTGCGCGGTGCGTCCCCGGGAAGCCGCCCGGCCTGCCCGGCGGGTGACCAAGATGGCGGCGGCGCCTGCGCAGTGCGTGCGGCGCGGCCTCCCGCGTGGATGACCAAGATGGCGGCGGACCAGGCAGAGAGAGAGACGCCAGCCCCGGCCTCCTGCAGCTCCCGCCGCCGCCGCCGCCTCCTCTCTGTGTCCAAGTATTTATTTAAAAAAAAAAAAAAAGGAAACCACCCCACAATCATGCCTCCCGTTTCTACTGAAGCACTAGATCCTCCCGGGTTCTTGTTTTTGTTTTTTTTCCTTTCTGTATCTTTTTTTGCACAGCAATCATGATGATGGTGATGATCCTTGTCGGGCATGCCCGCTGCAGAGAAATTAATAAAGCGGACGCGGAGGAGGAGGAGAAGGAGGCTGCTGGCGTGTCTGTGTGTCTGTCTGCATAGCCTTCAAAAAGGCGGCTTCCCTGCTCAAAAAAAAGAAAAGGCCTTTGGAAAAAGATGGTAGAGACCCTCGGCCCCTCAGGGAGACCTTTTCCAAATATCTTTTCTTTTTCACCCCCTAGAATAAAATAGAGCCCGGAAGTAGGAGGAAAATGAATAGGGATCAAAACGAGGCTTTATTCCTTGCAGCAGCAGCAGGCCAGCCGGGGTCACCTGGGCTCCCCGCCCTCCCTCTGCAACCCTGCATGTGTCACAGCGGCCCAGCCGGGGTTTCCTAGGAAACGACGCAGCGCAGGGTCAAATGTCACGCTGTCTCCAGCACCTGGACCTCGGCCACTGGACAGTCCTCTGTGGTCCCCGCGGCCGCCCAGGACATCTGCAGGGGGCGAGGGGAGGCCAGGGTGAGTGGAGGCCAACAGGGGAGGCTGAGGCAGGAGGAGGCCCACCCGGACCCCTACCAGCGGGTCGATCTGCACGGGGCTGGAGGCCGGGACCTTGACCTCGGGGACCCGAGGACACAGCTTGCGGAGCACAGAGTACCTGGTGGGAAAAAGAGCGACCAGGACTTAGGAGGCTGAGGCAGGAGGCCAGCCTCTACAGCCTCAACCCCCCCCAGGCACTTAGCAAGGGCCCAGGGAAATTAGAACCCCAACCAGGGATTGAACCCGCGGAGACTCAACCCCTCAGCTGCACCCGCTGCCCTATTTTATTTGCAAGCAGGGTCTCGCTGGGTGGCTGAGGGTCGCTGCAAAGTGGTCGAGGCTGGCCTCCTTGCCGCAGCCTCCAAAGTCCACCTGGGAATGCCAGGCGGGCAGAGAACCCCATTGCACCGTGAGGTCTGCAGAGACCCTCGGCCACTCAATGGGACTCTCTCAAAATTAAAAATAATGCCGCAGAGGTGTGACTCAAGAGGTCAAACGCCCCTTAGGTTCCCTCCCTGCTCTTTTCCCCCCAAAATCTGACCCGCTTTGGGGGTGCTGGGTGGGTGGGGGGCCCGCGCTGCACAAATCCCAGAGGCACCCGCGGCCCAGACTGCCCCAAACCACCAACCCCGGGCCCCTGGCTGCGCGCGCATCCTGCTGGAGGATGATTGACAGCCGACTCCTGGTGGGAAAGGGGGCGTGGCCCTGGGCTGCGCACGCAGCCTGCTAGCGGATGATTGACAGCCGGCTCTGGGGGCGGGACCCTTGGCTGCGCACGCAGCCTGCTGGAGGCTGACTGACAGCTGATCCCCGGTGGGAAAAGGGGTCAGGTTCCCGGATGTTCCTGACAAGCTAGGCTGGAGGTCCGGATGCATGGGAGGGGGGGGATTTTCCACCAGTGTGTGGAGCAGGAAATGCCCGGATGTGTGGAATGTCCCGGATGCAACCACCACGGGGTCTCCCGGCCAGCCAGCCAGGGGTCAGCAGCTGCAAAAAAAAAAAAAAAACCCAAAAAATGGCGCGATCGGCCTTGAGCTCACCTTCTGCAGAGCAGGAGCGACACCAGCGCCGCGACCAGTGTCCCCAGGGTCACCAGCAGCGCCGTCCGCCATGTGCGCATGTGCGGGGCCTCCTCGGGGTCGCACGCTGGGCAGAGCAGGGGCCGGAGGGGAAACTGAGTCACGCTGAGGGGCCGAGGGTCTCTGCTTTTTCTTTTTTTCTTTTTTTTTTTTTGGCTCAATGGCTGCACCCGGCCTCCAACCCCCACCAGCCTCCTGTCTCAGCCTGCCCAGTCCTGTCATGTCATTCCCAGGACTTGGGAGGCCGAGGCAGGAGGCTGGCAGAGGTTGGAGGCCGGTTTGCAAAAGAGACCGTCGGCCACTCAGTGAGACCTTTTTTTTTTTTTAATTTTTTTTTTAAGTTTTTACTTTTTTTCTTTCTTTTTCTTCCGAGTTTTAGAAAATGAAACCGGGCCCCGGGTGTAGACGCCGGGGCGCGCTCACCAAAGCGCTGGGCCGCGCTCCACGCGCTCTCGGCGTCTCTGGTCACGGACTTGGCTTTAATCTTCACGGTGTAGGCGCCGGGGTTGGGCAGCCGGAAGGAGGTCGACTCTACTTTCTATAGTTAAGGGGGGGGGGAAAAAAAAGAAAGAAAGAAAAAAAGAAGGAAAGAGAAAAAGAAAAAAAGGAGATAGAAATAGAGAAAAAAGGAAAGTAAGAAAAAAGAAAGAAAAAGGGGAAGAAAGAAAAGAAAGAAAAAGAAGGAAAGAAAGAAAAAAGGAAAGAAAGAAAGGGAAAAAGAAAAAAGGAAAGAGAAATAGAGAAAAAAGGAAAGAAAGAAAAAAGGAAAGAGAAAAAGGAAAAAAGAAAAAAGGAAAGATAGAAATAGAGAAAAAAGGAAAGAAAAAAAGGAAGGAAAGAAAGAAAAAAGGAAAGAGAAAAAGGGAAAAAGAAAAAAAAAAGGAAAGAGAAAGGAAAAAAGGAAAGAAAAAAGGAGAGAGGAAAAAAGAATCAAAAAAGGAGATAGAAATAGAGAAAAAAGGAAGGAAAGAGAAAGGAAAAAAGGAAAGAAAGAAAAAGAAAAAAGAAAAACAGAAAGAAAGCAGCCGCCCGTCATCCCAGGGCTTGTGGAGGCCGAGACAGGAGGCCGCAGGTGAGGAGAGGCCCTCGGCCTCCTAGGGAGCCTCCCTGGGAACATCCGGGTCCTAGTTGGATTTCAGGGGCACGTGGGGGACCCGGATGTTGCAAGATTCCCGCTAAGGGGCGGAGGCCATCTTGTCTCATCACCATGGCGACGTCGCCTGGGCGGGGCTCACCTCCGACGTGACGTCACTTCCGGAATCCTGAAAAACCGGAAGAGGGGGGGTTCTCACTGCTCAGGGGTCGAGGCTGGCCTCCACCCTACTCTGCGATCCTCCCTTCTCAGCCTCCCAAGGATAAGCACCCACCATATTTTTATTTTTAAATTTAACTCGGCTCCTTTCTCCCCCTCTGAGTCTTTCTTATCCGCATCGACTTTGCGGGACCAAGAAAAATAAAATAAAAATAAAAAAGTGGGGGGACGGCGACGGCGCCCCCGTTTTTTTTGCCCACCTGGCGGATCTGCAGCGCGTACTCGAACTCGGAGCCGAAGAGGCTGACGGGCGCGGCCCACTCCAGCAGCGCGAGCGTCCCGTTACACCGCGCCGTCACGTTGGGCGTCGCCAGCCTCTCTAGGGAGGCCGCGGAGGGAGGCAGGGAGGCTCAGCGAGGAGGCCGCGCCTGGAGCAAGCTCGACCTGCTTTCCACCCGGCCTCCGAGCCCTGTTTTTTATTCTTTATTTTGAAACCGGGTCTCACTAAGTTGCCGAGGGTCTCACCAAGTAGCGGAGGCTGGCCTCGAACCCGGATCCTCCGGTCTCGGCCTCCCGAATGCCCGGATGCGCCACCGCGGGAGGCAGGGAGGCCGACTCACCGATGAGGTCGAGGTGGGCCACGAACTCGGCGCAGGGCACGCGGGCGGCCCGGCTCGTGCCGTTCACCAGGATCACCAGGGTGGCGGGGTCGGAGGTCAGCCCGCCGAAGCGGCAGCCGGTGTGCCGGCCGCGGGCGTCCGCCAGGTAATGTCTACACTCGCGGTACTGGCCGCTGGGGTGCAAGGAAAAAAAAAATAAATAAAATAAAAGATGGAGGCTGGGTGGAGGCCAGGAAGGGAGGCCGGGAAGGGAGGCCAGCCTCACCTCCACCCGCGGCGGAAGCAGCGGTACTGGACGTCGTCGGGGGCCGCGCTGCCCACCGCCCAGACGCACGTCAGCCAGGAGGTATCGTGCACCCAGCACCGCAGGCCCGCGGCGCCCGCCGCCGGGTTCCTGGCTGCGGGGAAACCGAGTCAGGAGCACCCAGGGGAAGGTGAAGGAGGACCGAGGCCCACCCAAGGGGAGGCCCCGGGGCCCGACCTGGCTCAGGGAACAGGATGGAGGCCGAGAAGGGAGGCCGGGCCGCGGAGACCGTGTAGTTGGTGACTTGGCAGAGCAGGAGCAGCTCCTCGTAGGAGCAGTACTTGTCCTCGGTTGCCTGGGGGGCGGGGCGTGGGGAGAATAGTACGCAGCCCCGAAGAGGAAGAGGAAGAAGGAGAAGAAGAAAATGAGAATATTACTCAGCCAGCAAGAAGAAGAAAAGGAAGAAGGAGAAAATGAGAATATTACTCAACCGGGAAGAAGAAGAAGGCAATGACGTCACACACAGAGAGGAGTAGCACTCAGCCGGGAAGAAGAAGGAGAAGAAAGAAATGACGTCAGGTGGGCGGAGCTAGAACACCGCTGGGCTCAGTCCCCAGGACCCAAAATAAAATTAAATAAAATAAGTAAAATAATGAAATAAAATAAATTAAAATAGTGAAATGAAATAAGTAAAATAATAAAATTAATTCAAATAAATAAAGTAAAACATTAAAATAAAAAAATAAATTAAGTGAAGTAAAATATTAAAGTAAAGTAAAATAATAAGTTAAATTAAGTTAAAATAAAATAAGTAAAGTAAAATATTAAAATCTTAAAATTAAAATAAGTAAAATAATAAAATAAGTAAAGTAAAATATTAAAATCTTAAAATAAGTAAAGTAAAATAATAAATTAAATTAAGTTAAAATAAAATAAGTAAAGTAAAATAATAAAATAAGTATATTAAAATATTAAAATCTTAAAATAAAGTAAAATAATAAAATAAGGTAAAATATTAAAATAATAAAATTAAAAGAAGTAAAGTAAAATAATAAAATAAATTATAATAAGAAAATAAGTAAAATATTAAAATCATAAAATTAAAATAAAGGAACATAATTAAATTAAAATAATAAAATGAGTAAAGTAAAATACGAAAATAAAAGAAAATAAAATAAGTAAAGTAAAATGATAAATCCAATTAAAATAATAACACAAGTAGAGTAAAATAATAAAATTAAAATAAAATAATGACGTGGGACGATGGCCCTGTTTAATTTCTCTTTTCCCGTTTTTCACACCGGGTCCCCCTGAGCGGCCGAGGGTCTCTTGGCGCAGTGGCCGAGGCCGACGGCCTCCATCCCACCAGCCTCCGTTCTCAGCCTCCCCGGTCCCGGTGACCTTTACCCTCTGGGTCCCGGTGACCTTTACCCTCTGGGTCCCGGTGACCTTTACCCTCTGGTCGTGGCCCGAGTCCGTGGAGCAGGAGAGGCCCGAGGCGTCGGCCGCGCGGTCCCAGCTCAGCCTCCGGGTCTCGGGGTCCATCCTGAGGTTGCTGATGGGCGGCCTCGGGGCTGAGGCTGGAAGGAGGCCGGGTCAGTGGAGGCCGGGAGGACCTCGCCGGCCTCCGGACTCCCCTCGGGGCACGAAATAGACTAATAATCAATAATAATCAATGACAATCAATAATAATAGCTCTTGGTTAAGAGGGTTTTGTGGCCTGGGAGGCCGAGATGGGAGGCTGGCAGGTTGGAGGCCAGCCTCGACCACTGAGTCAAGAGACCTTCAGCCACTCAGTGGGACCCTGTTTCCAAATTTTAAAAAAATAAAATAAAATGGAGGCTGAAGGGGGGTCGAGGCTCTGAGGTAGAAGAACCGGACCCACAAGACAGACCCCCACCGGCCTCCCGGCCTCCCTGCCTCCCGGCCTCCCCCCCCCCGGCAGCACCTACCCTGGCCAGCACGGGCCTCCCCGCCGAGGCACAGCAGAAGCAGCGGGAGCCAGAGGGAGGCCATGGCCGCTGAGACTCCAGGAGGCCGGCAGGTGTGGAGGCCGGCAGCCTCGGCCACTCAGCAGAGAGACCCTCGGCCACTCAGTGAGACCCTGGGAACAAATTTTTAAAAATAATAAAAATAAAGATGGCCTCTTTCCACATTTTTATATTTTATATCCATTTTTATATTTTATATACATTTTATATTTTATATATATTTTATATACATTTTTATATTTTATATATATTTTATTTTATATTTTATATACATATATATTATATCATATATATTTATATATTTTTTATATTTTATATATATTTTATATTATATTTTTATATTTTATATACATATATTATATCATATATATTATATTATATATTTTTATATTTTATATATATTTTATATTCGGAGGCAGCCGTCCTCACTGGGTGGCCGAGGGGGTCTCTTCGCGAAGCGGCCTCCAATCTGGCGTCCTCCGGCCTCAGCCTCCCCGCACTGGCTTCCACGCCCTCCTTTTTTTTTTTCCCCGGCTGTGTAATATTCCGCTCCTTTTCCCGGCCGCCTAATACTCCCCGGTGCGGCCTCCGCCCGGGTCGAAGCCTCTATTTCCCCAGGTTTGGGGTCCTGAGATTGTGTCTACCCGACACTCAGGGAGAGGCCGGCCTCCCTCGCGCCTTCGACACCCCCGAGGAGGGGAGAGGAAAATTAAAAAAAAAACCCGGAGGACTCCAAATTTAAATAAACACCTAAGTAAACAAATGCATAAATAAATATTCAAATGCATAAATAAATACACGAATGAATAAATAAATAAATACGTGAATAAATGCATGAATAAATAAATACACGAGTAAATAAGTGCACGAATAAATAAATGCACGAATAAATAGATACATAAATAGATACATAAATAAATAGATAAATAAATAGATACATAAATAAATAGATACATAAATAAATAGATGCATAAATAAATAGATAAATAAATAGATACTTAAATAAATAGATACATAAATAAATACATAAATAAATAGATAAATAGATACATAAGTAAATAGATAAATAGATAAATAAATAGATACATAAATAAATAGATAAATAAATAGATACTTAAATAAATAGATACATAAATAAATAGATAAATAAATAGATACTTAAATAAATAGATACATAAGTAAATATTTAAATGCATAAATAAACACATGAATGAATAAATACACGAATTAATAAATGCATAAATGAATATTTAAATGGGGGGCGCCTCCTCTCTGTCCGTGCCCGGCCTCCACCCCGGCCTCCCTGCCTCCCTCGTCCTCCCCACCCGGGCGGCCTCTAACCTGGGCGGCGGAGGGAGGGAAGGAAAGCTCAGCTCCTCGGTCCTGGCTCCTGCAAAAAAATAAAAATAAAAATAAAAATAAAAAATAAAGCCCGAGCGGCCGCCTCCGGCCCTGTTTTCTTTTTTCTTTTTCTTTTTTCTTTTTCTTTTGTCTTTTCTTTTTTCTCTTCTCCTCTCCTCTCCTCTCGCCTCTGCCGCTTCCTCCTCCCGCTCGAATCGCCTCTCCCCGCAGGATTGAGCAACTTCCTCCCATAGTAAATCAGATCTGATAAGGAAAAAAAAATAAATAAATAAAAAAATAAAAAAATAACACAAGACATAAATGGCGGTTTCAAGGCGCCCCGCCTCTTCCTCTTAGGTGACCCCGGCCGCCCCGCCCGGCTTCGCTTTCTTTTTTTTTTTTTCTTATAATTTTTATTTTATTTTTACTTATTTATTCATTTTATTTTATTTTATTTATTCATTTTATTTTATTTTTATTTATTCATTTATTTTATTTTTACCTATTCATTTTATTTTTACTTATTCATTTTATTTTATTTTTATTTATTCATTTATATTATTTTTACTTATTCATTCTATTTTATTTTTATTTTTTCATTTTATTTTATTCTTATTTATTCATTTTATTTTTACTTATTTATTCATTTATTTTATTTTTACTTATTCATTTTATTTTATTTTCATTTATTCATTTTATTTAACCATTTAGTAATCCTAAGAAGAAAAAAAAGAAAAAGAAAAAATAGAAAGAAAAAAAAAGAAAATATCCACCCATCCATCTATTTTCGAAAAAGAAAGAAAGAAAGAAAGAAAAACTCGGATGCCAGGAGGCCCCGGCGTCGCACACCTCTAATCCGGGAACTCGGGAGGCCGAGGCCGGAGGCTGGGAGGGTAGAGGCTGGCCTCCAGGCCCACCCCAACCTTGTCTCCTGGTTCTCGGGGTCCCCGCCGCCATCTTGGGGTGCCCGGGGCTCCGCAGATGGCGGGAAGGAGGAGGCCCGGGGGGTCCGCGCCCAACTCGGCGGCCTCGCCCGCCCGGCCTCCACCTGCTGCGGCCTCCCTCCGCGGATTCCCACTTCCTCCTCGTCCGCCCGCCCGGGGCGCAGGTGGCTCCGCTCGCTGGGGGGGGGGGGGGGCTGTGAGTTTGGGGGGCTCGGTGTGCAAATGGGGGGGGCCCCGAGTGCCCGGATGGCCCGGGGGTGCGGGGGACTCCGGGGAGGGAGACACTGAGCGGGAACAGAGACCCTCGGCCACTCAGCGGGACCTGGATAACGAATAAAAGAGGGAAATAGAGAAGGGCGGAGGGTGGAGCGCGGAGTCAGTCAACTACCCTGTCGGTCTGTCTGTCTATCTATCGATCTATCTATCTATCAATCATTCTATCTATCTATCGATCTATCTAATTATCTATCTATCTAATTATCTATAAGTCAGTCAACTACCCTACCAGTCTCTCTATCTATCTAATTATCTATCTAATTATCTGTTTATCATCTATCTGTCAGTCAACCAGCCTGTCAGTCTATCTATCCATCTAATTATCTATTATCTATCTATTCATCTATCTAATTATCTATCTTTAAGTCAGTCAACTACTCAATCAATCAATCAATCTATCTATCTATCTATCTATCTAATTATCTATCTATGAGTCAGTCAACTACCCTGTCAGTCTATCTATCTATTATCTATCTATCTAATTATCTATCTATTCATCTATCTAATTATCTATCTATAAGTCAGTCAACTACTCTATGTATCTATCAATCTATCAATCTATCAATAAGTCACTCAACTACTCTATCAGTCTATCTCTCTATCTCTCTATCGATCTATCTATCTATCTCTCCATCTTCTCCCAGCGCCCCCCCTCCCCTTAATAAACAAAAACATTTCTAATCCGGGTCTCACCGAGTGGCCGAGGTTCTCTTTGCCAAATGACCGAGGCCAGCCTCCACCCTGCCAGCCTCCTGTCTCAGCCTCCCAAGGACTAAACATGACCGAGGTGCCCTCCAGCTCTTTTTTTTTTTTTTCCTGTTTTTTCTTATTTTTTTTTTAAGCCCCTTCCGGCCGCCCCTCACGCCAGGGCGGGTGCTGGACTCGGTGGCTCGGGGGGTTCGAGCTCTGGCCGAGTCGAGCTTCTTATCCCAGGATCCGGGATCAGTTAACATTTTTTTTTTTTTCTCTGCTGACGAGATTTCGAAACTCGGGGCGCCGCCCTTATCAGAGGCCGCACCTTGGGGACCCGGGGGCTTTGGGGTTTATTTTTGGTTTTTTCTTGGAATTGCGACACCGGCGACCTCGGCGTCCGGCTGGTCGAGGTGATAGCGAGGCCGCCCGGGACCGGTGGTTTTCTTTTTCTTTTTCTTTTTCTTTTTCTCTTTTTTTTTTTTGCGGTACTGGGGATTGAACCCCCGAGCTACACCGCCAGCCCTATTTTTATTTATTTTATTATTATCACTGTTATTATTATTATTATTAATTTTTGTACTGGGGATTGAACTCAGGGGTACTCTACCTCCGAGCTACACCCCCAGCCCTATTTTTTATTCTTTATTTTGAAACCGAGTCTCACTAAGTTGCGGAGGGCCTCACTAGGTAGCTGAGGCTGGCCTCGAACCCGGATCCTCCGGGCTCGGCCTCCCCGAGCCCTGTTTCCCGTGGTGCACGGTCAGCTTCTGCAACCAGCTCGTCGTCCTCTGGTCTCTGCAGATCTCCGCCTGCGTAGACGGATCCGAACCCGATTTCCCGGAGGGAAGGGTTATGAAGCCTGGAAGTTTCCACGCACCTATGGATCTCGGGATATACATGGCCTGCAGCCCCGCCCACCGCCAGAGGCCACGCCCTCCAACCACGCCCACACTCAAAGGCCACACCTAGAGACCTCCCTTTAACCACGCCCACCATCAGAAGCCACGCCCCCAGGACCGCCCCACACCCTGGGACTCATCCAAGCCACGCCCACACTCAAAGGCCACACCCAGGGACTTGTCTTTAGCCACGCCCACCTTCAGAAAGCCACGCCCTCCAGGAACGCCCCACAGTCAGAGGCCACACCCCGGGACTTACCCAAGCCACGCCCACACTCCAAGGCCACACCCAAAGATCTGCCTTTAGCCACGCCCACACCCAGAGGCCACGCCCCAGGATCTGTCTTTGGCCCTGCGCACATTCAACAGCCACGCCCACCAGCAGTGGGTCATACTCACGACTCGCCTCCAGCCACGCCCCAGCCTCAGAGGCCACGCCCACCTTCAGAATCCACCGGTCCAGGACCTGCCTCTAGCCACGCCCACCCTGAGGCCACACCCAAGGACCTACCTGCAGAGGCCACGCCCCGGGACACGCCAAAAGCCACACCCATATTCACTGGCCACACCCAGGAATCTTCCTCTAGCCACGCCCACACACAGAGGACACAGCTCTTCTTCGCCTTGAGAAGCCACACCTCTGGGACCCGCCTCCAGCCACGCCCACCTTCAGAAGCCACACCCCTACATTCAGAAGCCGGACCCGGAGACTATCTTTGGCCCCGCCCACACTCCGTAGCCACGCCCACCAGCAGGGGCCACACTTGGGACTGACCTCCAGCCATTCCCCAGCGACAGAAGTCACGCTCCCAGAAATCCGCCTCCCGCCATGCCAACATTCAGAGGCCACGCCCACCTTCAGAAGCCACGCCCACTGGAACGGGCCACACTTGGAACCTATCTCCCACCACACCCACCTGCAGAGGCCACGCCCCAGGACCGCATCTAGCCACGCCCACCGTTGAATGCCACACCCCTCAGCATCTGCCTCCAACCACGCTGAGGCGCAGAGGCCATGCCCTGGGAACACCCTGGCCCCGCCCATATCCAGAGGCCACGCCCCAGGACCGCCTCCAGCCACGCCCACTTGGAATTCCATAACTCCAGGACCCGCTTCCAGCCACGCCCAGGCACAGAGACCACGCCCCGGGACCGCCTCCAGCCCCGCCTATCTTCAAATGCCACGCTCTGGACTCGCCGCAGCCACGCCCACCGCCGTAGGCCACGCCCCTGGGATGAACCTCGGAGTTTGAAATCCCACCCACAGCGGGTGCGGTCGGGGAGGGACAGACAGGCCGAGGTCCGTCCAGACAGTGGAGTGCTACTCTGCCAGGAAAAGGAAGGACGCCGCCCTTCGCCTGCGACCACCCAGGGGCCGCACACTTCCCCTCGCCCCTCCAGCCAGCCCCGAGTGCTCTTGCACTTGGCAAACAGGGTCTCCATCAGTGGCCGAGGGTCTCTTTGCCCTGTGTGGCCGAGGCTGGCCTCCCCCCCGTGCGATCCTCCTGCCTCAGCCTCCGGGAACTCGAGCCCAGAGCCGCCCGGGTCACGCTCTCTGCGTGTATCTTGCACACATTGAATGCACACTCTGCACTCGAACTCGCTCGCTTTCTGCTCTCCGCCGGGAGTTGGCGGGAAGTCGGGTTTCCGGTTCCGGTTCCCCGCACCGGCTTCGGCCCATCCTTCATTGTTTTATTTTGAAACAAGGTCCCAGTAAGGGGCTGAGGGTCTCTCTGGGTTCACTGAGTTGCCGAGGGTCTCGCTAAGTAGCTGAGGCTGGCCTCGAACCCGCGATCCTCCGGCCTCAGCCGCCCGAATGCTGGCATGACGAGCGCGCGCCACCCCAGCCCGGCATCGCCGTTTCAGGGACTCGCCCAGGTGACCCGAAGGCGAATAGGGGGTTAATCATGGACGCGCCGCGGGTCCAAACCCGGGCTCCAAGCTCCAAGCAGCTACAAATAGGATTTTACCCTGACGGAGAAAGACGAAGAGTAACGAGAATGACGGAAAGGAGGTGACGGAAAGCGACGGAAAATGCCGAAGAATGACGAAGGCGCAGGAGACCGGAGAGCGACGGAAAAGGACGAAGAATGACGGAAATCGACGAAGAATGACGGAGGCGCCGGAGAAAGGAGAGCGACGGAAAATGACGAAGAGCGACGGAAAACGACGAAGAATGACGGAGACGCCGGAGACCGGAAAGCGACCGAAAATGACGAAGAATGACGGAAAGGAGGCGACGGAGAGCGACGGAAAATACCGAAGAAAGACGGAGGCGCCAGAGAACGGAGAGCGACGGAAAATAACGAAGAATGACGGAGGCGCCGGAGACCGGAGAGCGACGGAAAATGACGGAGAAGGACGAAGAATGACGGAGAGCGCCGGAAAAGGACGGAGATCCACGAGCAACCGGCTGGGTGAGTTGGGCGGCCCTGGTTCTTTCCCTTTCACCCAGGGTTTGTTGATTGACTCCTGGAGCTTCCTCTTTCTGCAGGGAGCTGTCGCGGGGCCCTTGTCCGGGGTGCAGAGCAGCCTCGGGTCTTGTGGATTTTTTTTCTTTTCTTCTATTTTTTAAAAATTATTTTCGATACCTCTGAGCTACATCCCCAGCTTTATATTTTCAATATTTTTTATTATTTTTTTAAATGTGGAAACAGGGTCTCGCTAGGTTGCTGAGGGTCTCTTTGCTCAGTGGCTGAGGCTGGCCTCCAACCTGCCGGCCTCCTATCTCACCCTCCCAAGTCCTGGGAATGACAGGCGTGCGTAAACCACGCTGCTTTATTCAATTGGTTGGTTTATTGATTATTGGTTCGTCGCCGGGGATCGAACCCCAGGGCGCTCGGCCTCTGAGCGACACCCTCGGCGCCTTTTTTGTGTTTTTATTTTGGAGACCAAATGTCCTACCTGAGTGAAAGGCGTTTTGGGGAGGTGGTGGGCCCTTTAAAAGGCGGAGCCTAGCGGGGACGGTGATGTCATCGGGGGCGTGGCCGGGCGGGGCTTCTGGGACCCCCAGTCTCTTCCTTTCTCGGCTTCAGAGTTTTTTTTTTTTTCCACCTTTTTTTTTTCTTTGTTC
>PVLC010024460.1:0-24628 GCA_004027655.1 Graphiurus murinus | reverse complement strand
CTCTGTTTGATGTTACCTAGAAATAAGGAAAAAAAAAAAACAAAACAAATACTTATGAAAGTTACATCCAAAAAAATCTCCACTCCAACTTATGTTCGATGTACTTAGCGAAAAGGTCAAAGCTCCGGAATTTGCTGGATAAATAAGCGCTGCTGAGGCGGATGAATCACTGGAGAACAGGCGCATGGCAGCGAATGAATAAACTGCAAATGCGTCCCAAACCCCATTATTTCCCCTTTTCCAGGAGCCCAAGATTCATGTCCTCGCATGCCGCCAGTTCATTACGGAGAACTATCATCCCTCTTCCGGCGCGCGCCGGGCGGAGCGCGCGGCCCCTGGAGGACCCTTTAATGTTTAATTCCCCATCATCCGCTCCACTGAACAGCTTAATCTCTGCTTGTATGATCAATACTATATCAGTGTAAATTAAAATGACAATTTTAAAGTAATTAAGCCTGTTAATGCTCGATTCAAATGTCATTATTTGCACAGGGGATTGAGGAGAAATCACGCCGTGTCCGGGTGACAGGAAGGCGCCTGCACCTCCTCGGCCCTGACGCGGAGGGCCACGGGAGGCTTTAGCAAAGCGGATTAGCTTCTGCCTCGCCCTGCCAGGGTGCCTATCCAATTTCTAAAGAGGATAACACAATTTGATGAATTTAATTCCAGCTACAAACTCAATTATTGTGATAATAGATGAAAACTGGGAGGGGACTCTAACAAGGCCCACGTTTTACAAATACACTTACCTCCACAGCGGGACACAGAGTAATGGCTTGATTTGATTTGTTCTCTCTCTTTTGAAAACCCTTTAAATAATTGTGATGGTCGGAAGGACAGCCCCCATTTATTACATAGCTTAGCTCCAACCCAAACGGAGCTGTGGCTGAGACAACTCGGGTCAATGGGAGGCTTTGCCATCCTGAGCATGTACGGCAGCCTTTATGAGACAGGCCCCGTCGCATCATTACATTACTGGACTCATAAATAGATACATAAAACTCGCCAGCCGCAGACAAAACCCACCGCGGCCAGGCCTGGCTGCCCTGTCCCCACCCAGAAAAGAGCAGCCAGACAGCTTTCTTCTGGGCAGTGGTGCGGTGGGGGTGGGGGAATTAATACAAAGAAAATTAAGGGGAAAAAATCACCTTCACCCTGCCGTGACTCCCAGGATGCTGCGCGCCGCTCGGGCAGGATTGCCTGGCAAGCGCTGTGGCCAGCACCTTCCCCACCTCGGGCGGGGGCCACACAGCTTGCTGGGGGCCGCCTCAGGGACAGCCGCCATCGCCCGGCTTCACCCATTAGATCAGCAATAAAAACTGACAGTCAGACATTAACTTCAAGATGAAGAGCAAAGTGTAACAATTTCCGTTTGAAAGATGTCGGGCTGCGGAGTGGCCAGGCGCTCAGGGCTTCCTCAGACCGTCCGCCGACGCTCCGGGGGGACGGCCGCCCACCTCTCCGTCACGCTGCCCGGCCGGCCCCTCCGCTTCCCGAGGTCCCAGAGCTTTCTTGCTGTTTCCAAACCCAATGACGTACATGTTAGGTGTCTAAATTTCCATTTTTCTGGGGCAGAGAGGAGCTAATAGTTGCTATTTCGTCGCCATGGTACCTGCAGGCTTCTCCATTCCCTTGGCCGGCAGAAACCAGATTTAAAACTGGTAAAAAAGCGAAATGTTTCTGGTAGTCTAAACATAAACACCCCTGAGTATAAATTATTTTCCCAGGTTTGCAGAGTAAAAACTAGAAAGGAAGTAAGAAAAAAAATTTTTTTTAAATTACAGCTGGGTGCTGTGTCACACGCCTGTAATCCCAGCTACTTGGGAAGCTGAGGCAGAAGGATTGCAAGTTCAAGGCCAGCCTGGGCAACTCAGGGAGACCTTGCCTCAAAATAAAAAGTATAAAGAGCTGTGGATATATTCCGGCGTACAGTACTTGTCTAGCACACACAGGCCCAGGGTGTAATCCATGGGCTGCAAATCAGTCATGCGTGGGAGAAAACAGTGAGTGAAAGCCGGGAGCATATTATAACACACATCTGTAACACATTTGAACACACATCAGGGTCAATGTGACAGGAAGAACATGGCTGCAATGTTCTTGTCTTTTTTTTTTTTTCCGCAGTACTAGGGACTGAACTCAGGGACATTCAACCTCTGAGCTGCATCCCCCAGCCCTATTTTATTCTTTATTTTGAAACAGGGTGTCACTAAGTTAAGGCTGGCCACGAACCCGGATCCTCCTGTCTCAGCCTCCCAAGTACCGGGATTACAAGCGTGGGCCACCATGCCTGGCTAAGCATTCTTGTCTTTTAACCAGGGAAAAATTACCACCACTGTCTCTTGTCACTATTAAAAATCAGCTCTTTGCTTGAAAGACAACAGACACAAAATTGTCTGGGCGCTGGGTGCTGGGCGCTGGCAGTGGTGCAGGGGCCTAACTACCACCTCACTCACTGGCTGTGCACGTGCTCATCAAAGAAGGTGTGGGGACCATGGGCAGGGTGGCCCTGGAACCTCCTCCTGCTGCCCACCCTGTTGTGACCTGGGCCCCAGGGGGCGGAGGTCGGGCAGCAGGCTCCCGCCCCAGAGCGCAGGCCTGTGGGGCTGCAGGGACACACCTGCTGGGTGAGACTGCTTGTGTCCCTCGGGGGCCAGGAGGCCACCCAGGGCGGCCCCTGCACAGCTGAGGCAGAGCCCAGGGCTCGCTGGACGACTCCGGGGAAACAGCACCTAGGCCGGCAGAGCGCAGCTCTTGGGGGTGGGGGTGGGGGGCTCCGGAAGTGAAATGTCAGTTGGAGCCAAATGAATAGGAGAGCAGCGACACCGAGAGCCGCCCAGGACTACTTTTTATGTTCACTGCTTCAGTGATTTTCTGTCAAAAAATGCTAACAAGCATGAAAGTCCTTAAGAGCCTTACAATCTTTCAGTTTGTTCACCAATACATTTCCTGGGGCGTATTTGTTTCCCAGGCTCGTGTGACACAGCCCTCGATCACGCCTGTCTGCCGCCTGATGGATCGGCCACCACCCGGCGCCCGGCTCCCTTCTCCGAGAGCCCGTCACCGATTCCCTCCAGGAGCGCGAGGGCCCCAGCAGCGGCAGCTCACTGGCCGCACCCGTGGGTGGGTGGTGCCATGCCTGCCCCCCCCCAGCCCACGCCAGGGCCCCAGGCCAGAGCCGACTGGCATGACCACCTGGTGCTCTGCAGGAGCAGCCTGCAGGACAGAGGGGGAGGCCAAGACAAGGGCCCCACAGTCAGAGCAGACCCCCTGCGGCTTTGGGCAAGACGGGCTCTCGACCTGGCCTCACTTCACGGGGTCACGTGCAGGCACAGCCTGTGCTGGAGGGGCCGTGGCCGACAGGCGTGATGACCAGCCCCGGCAGGTGGCAGATCACGGTCCTCGGGCTCCCTCCAGCCCCTCCACGCCAGACTCGCACAGCAGGCCCTTGGACACCCAGGCAGATGGAGCCCGAGGCCAGTCACAACACTGACGCCTTCTGTGACAGATGGGCCTAAGCCACTCTGAAGCCTGGCCCGGGAAGGAACCCAGATTCCAGATGTGGAGCGGCTTCCCCACAAGGGGACAGGACACCGCAAGCCAGGCTGCTGGGACAGACACAGGTCTCCATGCTCAAAGCTCACAGAGACAGACACGGAACGCCGTGCCTCAAGAGGGGTCAATGCAGCAGAGGCCAAAGCTCTGCGGTGCACCAGGGATGCTCGACTGCAGGCTCACCCCAAGCAAGACTCTACGACACGACGGTCACCTGACTGCCCAGGGTACAGAGGAAACATGGGCTGTCACCACCAAACACTGTCACTGAGTGGGGGCGACCAATGCGGCCCTACCTACCCTGAAGAAGGTCTTTTCAGCCCTGCATGGGCAGTCTCTGCATAGAGGCACATGAAGCCCCAAATCCTTCACACTCCACCGTTATTTTTCTTTCTTTCTGTGGTACTGGGGATTGAATCCAGGGGTGCTCTACCTCTGAACTACACCCTCAGTCCTTTTTATTTTTTATTTTGGAACAGGGTTTCCCTAAGTTACCATGTACTGGCCTCAAACCTGTTATCCTCCTGCCTCAGCCCCCCACATACTGGGAATACAGGTTCGTGCTGCTGCATCTGGCTCACACTCTGGAATGTCGATTTTCCTGAGTAATAAGACACACAAAATGATTTGTATAGCTTGTTCAGGAGTCTGCTTGTAATGGAAATGGTTTCCTTTTCAGTTAAATCACTTAGGTTTGACCACTTACAAGCACTAACTACACCACTAGATCTGACAGCGCCCTGTGGCAGAACCGGCATGTGCAGAGCTGCACCAATGTGAAGCACACACCCAAAGAGCGCCGGCACATGGACACGCCCGACAAGCCATCACCGCCACCACGACTCAGCACCCTCACTCCAGAAAGGCTCCATCCCTCCATCTCTCCACAGTCCCTCCAGCCCTGCCTGCCGAGGCCTGGGAAACCATGTTCTACTTTCTCTGCTACTGAGCAGCGTGCCATTTTATGGGTTTCTAATGAGGTCATACGGCATGCTGGCTCTGCCTGGCTTCCGTCCTGGGCACAGTGATCCCAACAGCCCGCTGTGTTGCCGTGCGCCTCAGCCTCTGCCCTCCATGCCACCCGGTCCCCGGCTGGGGATCTGGCTGTGACAGTTAGGGGCTAACTGGAGGCGGCTGCTGGACACGGCACACTAGCCTTTGTGTGGAATGAGCTCTGCTTCTCGGAGGTGATGGCCCAGCAGGGGAGGAGCTGGGCCGCACAGTCGGTGCGTGTTCAAGATTCTTCAAGAACATGTTTTCCCAGTGTTTGTGTGATTTAACATTTCCAAAAGCAACATACGAGAGTTCCAGTTCTTCCACACCTTCACCAGCAAACGAGAGTGTTTTGACAGTCTTTTCGGTTTGGGCCATTAGTGGAAAACTAGTGACCCATAACAAATAACGGTGGCCTGGATTTTGCACTGCCCCGGAGGCCTGTAGCATGGGCTATCTCTGCATCTTATTTGGTGAAATGTCTGCTCATATCTTTCTCCCCATTTAGAAACTAGATTGCACCTGGGAGAGGTGGTACAGGCTTGTAATTCCAGTACTTAGGAGGCTGAGACAGGAGGATTGCAGGTTTGCAGCCAGCCTCAGCTACCTAGTGAGGCCCTCTGCAACTTAGTGAGACCCTGTTTCAAAATAAAGAATAAAAAATAGGGCTGGGGGTGTATCTCAGAGGTATAATGCCCTTGGACTCAATCCCCAGTTCTGGAAATAAAATAAAATACACATTGGATTGCCTATTCTACTATTACTAAGTTGCAAGAGTTATTTATACATAGTATTTCAGATAAAAAATTATTGGCAGGTATGTTTTGCAAATGTCTTCTCTTAGGTTGTGAATGGCCAATTTGTTTTAGCAATAGTGACTTTTTTTCTTTCTTTCTTTCTTTTTTTTTGGTACTGGGGATGGAACTCAGGGGCATTCTACCTCTGAGCTACATACCCTGCCCTGTTTTATTTTTAAAGCAGGGTCATGCTAAAAGTTGGTGAAGCTGGCCTCCATCCTCCTGCCTCAGCTTCCCAAGTACTGTGATTACAGGCACACCACACACTGCAAGGGTAACTTTCAAAGAATAAATGCTTTGCATTTTGAGGCGGTCAGCTGATGGATGCTTGGGGACGCTGTACAAGTCTTAACGGTAGTGTCTAGCCTCCAACGCTCTCCATTCCAAAGCTGCTATGGCCATTCTAGGTCCTTTACTTTTCTGTAAGACTTGGGGACAAGCTTTTCAGTTCCTTCTCAGACTCTGCATAGTGTCGTGCCAAATCTTGATGGCAATTCAGGGAGAAGTCAGATTTTACCAAGTTCTCTCAGCAGTACACTGCAATCTCAGGGTGGAAGTCTTGCATATCTTTGATCTAATATATTTTTGATACTATTGCAAAGGGTAATGTTATTTAAGTTTCAATTTAAAACTGAATTATTTACAAGTTGACAGCTTATAAGCCACTAACTACCTAAGATCTTGAAGATGTGAACAAAATATTGACGTCAGCAAGTCCATTCTGGCTCCTTATGAAGGCACTGCCCTTTGTTCTTTCTTCTGCTTCCTGAAGGAGATTTTGTCTTCCTTACTTTCAGCTTAGTCAACCCAGTCAAGTTGATCTTTGGCCTCAAACCATTTACACATGGCCCTGGATTGTCCTCAAAACACAGCACAAGGGGTGTGTCCAGGGGAGGATGGTATGTAACCCCTCTCCACCTGGCTTCCTAAGCACCCCCAAACCCCAGGTCTGACCCCAAGTCTCTTCAGTGCTCAGCAGGAGACACCTCCTTGAATGGTGTGCACAGAGAGAAGGAACCAAAACCAAGAAGCACTAAAACAAGCGGACCACTGCCCTAGTCTTCTCTGTGTATTTACCTCCACAAGAACTTGAAAGCCACCTCGGCGGCCTCCACATTTATGACAACCACCTGCCCATTCCCCATCTTTCCTGGCCCTGGCTGCTTCCTTTCTCCCCCCAAACCCTGAATCGCCCCCACTGAACACCCTGGCTTCCCTGCCTGGTGTTCCCAGGACGCCCGCTGCTCGGCTCTTCCTTCTCACAATGCACTGACTAGGGGAACCGCTCCACCTGGGCTCACAGCTGCCTGGGCGCACCAGAGCGGGTATGTGCACAGCGCCACCCCTCCTCCTGCAGGTCCTGTAACAACCCGTCAGGAGGGCGAGTCTCTTCCTCCTAAGAGATCTCCTTAGGAAGTTCGACAAGTTGGTTACACACACACACACACACACACACACACACACACACACCCCTTGTTCTGCGAGGCGCATCATGAACAAGCGTGCCAGTCCACTTCACTATTCCACTCCGCAGAGGCACCCTCTGGCGATTGTTCTCTTCGGCACTTACCTCCCCATCTCTGAAGCTTGCGTAGCTGCCTCTTGGCTTCCAGTTCTCAACATAAGTGCTGAGTTTTCCAGTGGACAACTGGGGCTTAACTCCCTTGCGCAATCTTTACCCTCACCGACACGTCCCACACCCTAGCCCTTGACTCCAGTGCTCTCAATACAATCATACTTTTGCTTAAGCCAATAATCAGTATTTGTGTCATATTCACATTATACATTTAAAATCCCCTTTACTACAGAACTATTTATTGTATTATAATTGCTTTTCTTTTCTTGGAGAGATTTTTATTTTTCCTGGAGTTTATCACTGCCTTCCTTTTTTATTAACTAACCTCTTTAACCTGGGATTCCCTTGAGATTGACAATCGGGGCTCACACAGTTTGCCTTCTTCCTTCCGGGGCTCACTCCTGCGGGCTCCAGGCCTGGGACTCCTCTCCCAGCCCGTCCGCCCTGGGGCGCTCAGCTGGAAGCCAAGCCTTCCTATGAGCAGGCCCCGCTGCAGGTGGGTGTAAGCATTTGCTCACTCGAGACCATGTGCCGTGTCACACGCCATGTGCTACATGTGGTGTGCAGTCCGGTTCTGGGGCCAACGAGTGTGCACGATGGCACCAAGCCAGACCCTGGACCGATGAGCGAGTCACCTGGCCTCTCTGTGCTCCTGCTGCAGCTGTGAGGACCCCAGGCAGCGCTAACCAGAGGCTCCCCAATCAGAGCTGCCTGCCACGCCTAACCTCACGTCAGCACACCGCGTCTCCTGCAGAACATCAGCGCAGTTCTGCCGTGTGACCGAGTGTCCATCCCACAGGACACGCTCACCGAGGTGCAGGGGGCCGAGGTGGAGCGCGGTGTCCTTCAATCACTGAGACTCAGCCCTCGGACAGCACCGTGGACAGCACCCACCGGCCCCAGCCCACATGACCAAGTGCTCAGAGGTGAGCTCTTCCTGGGAGCAGCTGTCTCAGCCCCAGCTCAATTTCTTGGGACATTTAAAACCATACAGACACTTAAAAACATGGCTTCCTGTCCTCTGTGGCTGACCTGTCATCACAGCCGCCATTTAAGTTGTTTGCATGATCTGAGCTCCTTCCTGCTACCTTCCACCCAAAACCTAGCACAGGTAACATCCCCAGGGGCCAATGCCACTCCTGGGGGAGAGAGGAACGTGGGGGGAGGGGGTGTGTGGGGGAGGGGCCGATACCATCTGCTGGCCCTCCAGCCTCATTCAACCTTGCTTCCCAAACCAGGCCCGAGAAGACCATCTGTCTCTCCCAGACAAGAAGCACAGCTGGACAGGGCCTCCCAACTCCTGGGAGAGTTCCTGGTCTTGGTCAAGGAGAGCCACCCCCGGTTGGTCTTCCCGCCCTCTTCTGCCAGAATCAGCCAGTGGACGTCTCAGCCTCTCATGCCTCACTATCTTGGGCTCAGATCTGATGATTGTGGATAAGTTAACAATGCCCCAGGCCTCTGTCCCTTCTATCCAGTGGGGGTCGTCAGGGCCACGTGAGCATCCTGGAGACACCTGTTCTAAGAGCTTGGAGCCTGAGGCGGGTCTTCCTTCTCCGTGCACAGGAACTGTGTGCAGAAAACGTGTGGGCCACAGCTTGTCATGCTGGCTCCCAAGTAGCACTTGACTTGTAAAGGCCCAGAGTCAAGCCTGCCTGACGCCCATGCTGTGCGGCCGAGTCTGCCCACACCACAGCCCCACAGCTGGGCTACCAGACACCCACAGCCCCACAGCTGGTCTACCAGACACCCACAGCCCCATAGCTGGTGTACCCAATATCAACAGGCGCACATCTGGTCTACCAATCACCCACAGCCCCATAGCTGGTCTACCCAGTATCAACAGGCCCACATCTGGTCTACCAGTCACCCACAGCCCCACAGGTGGTCTATCCAGTATCAACAGGCGCACATCTGGTCTGCCTGATGCCCACAGCCCCCCACTCGGTCTACCCGATACCCAACACCAACAGGTATACATCTGATTTGCCCAATGCCCAAAGCCTTACTCACATCTGGTCTCCCCAACACCAACAGTATGTGTTTGGTCTGCCTGATACCAACAGGTGTATATCTGGTCTGCAGGACGCCCACAGGTGCATGGCCAGGTTGGCCCAGTATCAAAAACGCAAGGCATGGGGCACAGCCCGCAGGGCAGCCAGAGAGCACTCTTGGCCTCCGCCCTCTGTAGTCTGCGTAGCACCGCGTCCAGCTCGGGGGTACTTCGCAGCTGGCAGTTTCCCCTTCTGGACACTAGGGAACAGGAACACTGACTCTTGGTGTAGCGGCACGAGCCGTGTCTTTGTGTTTCCCCGGGAGACTAACCACAGAGTTGCTGGCCGGCACGCCATGCCTCTGGCTCCTGAGCCGCCCCACACCTGCACTCAGCAGGCTCCTGCCAGGCCACATGGAGCCCCGCGGTCGGTGTGGCTCTTGGCTGCCTCCAGAAAGGAAAGCTTTCCAAGAGACACAATACGGCCCATCCGCAGCTCCACGAGAACCAGTGTGCCCAGCCCCGGGGCCGCCCAGCTGTGGGCTGCTCGCAGATGCTGCTGCCCTGTGGCACCGCCCCCCAGGGGCTCGACTCAGCCGGCCTTAGCGGAGGTCCACAGCCGGGCAGGCTCAGTGCCAGGCCCGCCTGCAGCCAGGAAACACCGCACGGCTCCTTAGGATGCACAGAGCCCGTGACAAAATTAACCTCGTGGCAATTGTTTTCTCCAGTTTGATAGCCCAATGTCAGCTCATCTGTTAGAGGGAAATAAAAAAGTCAAGCCTAAATGTATAAAAAATTATGATGGAAGTCCTAACTAAAGCGAGGACTGCAGGCTCATTGAGTTGAAAATCAATCAATCAATGAGGGAGTGGATTAGGAGCACCTCATAAGCCCCAAAGAAATGATTTGCCCCAACACTGGGATTTAACAGTGGAGGACCGAATTCCAACACTTTTAGGAAGTAAATAATGAAAAATCAATTCAGAGGAAAAACAGATCAAGAACCCTGGCTCTGACGTGCCGACACATTTACTGCTGAATACCATTTCTCGGCTGACCGAAAACTTAGGAAGGTGTTTATTTACTTTCAACACCTTCCAGAGATCAATATTTTTAATTTGGATCCGAGTTATTATTTTTCACATCACAGCAGCGGGGAGCGGCGTAAAGTGGCTCATATTTTAGTGCTAAAAAGATCGATACGACAGCTTCACCTTCACTGCAGCCCGGCGCTGCCCGCCGCACATCACCGCGTCCCGGGGGGCTGCAGGTGCCGAGGCAGGAGAGCAGGTCATCACCAGCGCCGCGCCGACAGCGTGATTTAGCGGAGCCCGCGCGCCCGGTGCCCTCGGAAAACCAATCTTGCTCCTCTCACTTCATCAGGCCTGTCTCGGGTGCGGAGGCGGCGAGGGGCCCGGGCAGGGAGGGGCCCCGGCCAAGAGCGGACCCGGCCCTCGTCGTAAACGCGCTTGCCTTTCCTTCCACGGAGCAGAGGGCAACAGTAAACTCCCCTAACTTCTCATAGATTTCCCCTAACGTCTTACTCAGAACAGAGGTGGGCAGGGGTGGGTGGGAAGGGCACCTCTGGGCCCACCAGGGTTGCAGTCATAAAAGCCTCGGAGAAGACTCCAGGAGCTGGTGCTGTGAGCTGTGGCATGGGGGGCACTAGAAAAGGCACCGTTGGCTCCCCGACATCAGCTGCTGCAGCCCCTGGGTCAGGGGAGTGCGTAGAAGCCATTCCTATGTCTTTGGGGCTTGTCACCCCTCCAGTGACTCCCCTCCTCTCAGTCGTGCAAGGAGTGACACGAAGGGGCTCGGGGCAGACATGAGCCCCAGCAGAGCAGGGACAGCAGAGGAACCAGCTGCCCACTGAGCAGCCACCCGAGGCCCTGCCGCTGGCCTGCAGCCTGGAGCGCGCCGCCGGCCTGGCACGCCCCGTGCATGGAGAGGCGAGCGAGGCTCCACTGCAGAGCTGCCCCACACGGGCTCTGCTGCCGAACCTGGCATGCCCGGAGCCCCACTTCCTCCCAAAGACAGTGGCCCGGCCCGCCTCACTCTGCACCCTGGCTGGCTGTTGTCCCAGAGCCAGAGAGGCCACCTGAAGGCCAAGCTTCGGGTCCACCCGAGCCCACGCAACTGCTCCAGCTCCTGCAGGGACCTCCTGCAGGGCCTGCCGCACAGCAGGGCTGGGGCACGTGCATCCTGCACCAGAGCTCTGGCATGAACCGGGCTGCACTGCACAGGGGCCAGGGGGCAAGCTGGAGCTCAGAGCCCACCCCAGGGCCTCCGCCGAGTGTCCCTGAGGAAACATCCCTGCCTCAGCCCTAGCGCTGACTTTACCCCCAGGGAAGCACTGCGTAGAATTCCAGAGGCCTCCGGGACCCTCCAGGGCCTGCCCCTTCCTGGCTGGATGAGGCCAGGCAGGGGTTCAAGCAGAGACGCCATCTCCTGTCCCGTCCCCTGCCCCTCCTCCGGCCCCGTGGGTCCCTGGAGCCTGCGTGCCAGGCTGCGTCTGCTCAGCTTTCTTAGCAGCCATCCTTCTGCTCCAACCGGAAGCCACTCTTAGGAATGGCTTCTACACACTCCCTCTAGGTGGGTGAAGAAAACTCCCAAGGAGAGTTCCCTTCCCACACCCTGCCCTTGGCCATCTTCACGCCAGAGACTGGACCTTCCGGACAGGTCATTCCTCTCCTCTGGATGCAGGATGGCAGCACAATCAGGAAATCTTTCTTGTCCTCAGCAGAAATGCTTCTGGACCTGTTCAAACTGGAGTGGCCATTCATTGCTGGCCGGGCAGCCCCAGGTTCAAGCTTCAGGCCTCACACCCAGGCACCAGTGCCTCAGACCTCCAGTCAGCAGGCTGGGATGGGAGGACATGGTGACCCCAGGAGCCTCCCGCAGGCCCAGGGCAGGTCTGAAGCCTACCATAGTGGACAGACGCGTGGTCAGCGTTGTGATGCTCTCCGGCAGCAAACAAGAAGCCAGTGGAGCACGTGGGAATACATTTGCAATTTCCTCCTCATTTAGCCACGCTGAAGCTGGGGCCCAGGAAGGCCGGCGTGGGCGTCCCTGCCAATGCACGCAGAGCTTGTCAGGGCGTGAGCGATGCACTTCCCATGCTCCTCCTTGTGGCCAGTTAAATCAGACGCGATTTCTGTGCAGCTAGAGCGCTTGATCAATAGACGCCTGGCCAGCCTTGGAAAACTTCACCCAGGCACTCGCTCAGCGTCTGGGTCTGTTCAGCCGGCATGCTGGGTCACGGGAACTGGACAGGGGAGCGCCATGGTGCCAGGCCTCCCAGGATGCTTCCTCTGGGGTCCCTCTCCAGTGCCACGGGGGAGGCACGCTCGGGCAGGGATGACAGGCTGGATCGAAGGGGACCCATGAAGGCAGCTCAGGGACCGTCTCTGCTCTGGCGAGGAGGCTTGGATGGCACCCAGGCCTGCTCGCAGTCATTTTCCTATCGCCCACTCCGGGACAGAGCTCAGGTTTCGGCTTGGGCATCTCCGCTGGGCTCTTCCTCCTTGGGCGGGGCCCACCTCGCCAGGCCAGCCCTGTGCACATCCCTGGGGGCTTCTGGTCACAGGCCTGGCACCATCCGAGGAAAAGCCCACCCTGCCTTGGGGTCCAACTTTGCAATGAGGAAGGTTCCTCTTTCTTCACCCTCCGACTTGCTCTGCTGACAAAGTCACAGCTTCGTGTCGCCTGCCAAGTTCTCAACGCAGGTCTCACCTGTGGCCCCCATCGCCCAGGTGAACCGCTCATAGAGAGCTGTTCTCAGTGGACACCCTCCTCCACGTGTGATGAGCGGAGGCCTCCCCTGCTCGCCTGCGGGGCTCTTGGGGGGGCTGGCTGGTGAAGGAGCGCGTGTGCAGAGGAGCACGCTCACTCTGGGAAGCAAGAGGTGCCTCAGGGAGGGGAGAGTGGGGCAGAGGTTCCCAGGGAGGCGGCAGGACTCCCCAGGCGAGCACAAACGGGGCAGGCAGCGCTGGTGCAAAGGTCCTGGGGCAGAAGGCCAGGTGCAGGGCGGGAGAGCAGCAGGGCGGGGAGCATGGCAGCCCACTCCCAGCCTATGGGAAGGCAATCACGGGGCAGGCAGCGCCCCGCTTTCATTTGCCTCTATTTCCAGATACCCCCACCAGAGGAGGAGTATCAGGACCTGAGGCGGCCAATGCAGGCAGTCGTCCCTGCAGCTTTTCCACCATGATGTTCTGGGGCCCAGCGAGGACCAGCCTTATCCCCAGGAGTGTGGCTCCACATCCCCCGATTCCCCACTGTGTGGTGCCCGGGAGGGACACAGGAGGGGCCAGGCAGGCGGCAGCTGGCGGGCAAGGAGCAGCAGGACCGCACATACTACCCGCTTCTGCAAGGGACTCTACCGACCACACGCTGGACAGAACGGCACAAACCTGCTGAGGCTTAAACTCGGAGCACCGTGGTTCCTTTGAGCTAGCACAGAACCGTGAGTGAGACGTGAGGGCAGAAGAGCCGCCAAGAGACCTCGTGCGCCCAGCAGCCCCTGCACAGGGTCACCCGCTCTGCCTCCTGGGCAGGGGGCCGTAGGACCGGGGCGTCAGCCTCCCCCAGCACAGACTCCGGGTCCCTCCCCTGCTGGAGCTGCGCCCCCATGCTTCCTGGGTCCCCGGTGACAGGGAAGGCTAGGGTCTGCACCCTCCAGGGTACGGCTCCAGCCTGCCCCGGCAGCCCCCTTCCTCCTGGGATTCTCTCCATGCTGCTGTGGCTTCCGCACAGCACACGCCCTGCGCTTCCCTTCTGCCTACCCTACCACCCCTCTGGACGAGCTTGCCTCATCCTTCCATCTCCAAATTCTGAGAGCCTCGTGCTTGGTCCCTGCAGCCAGGCTGGGGGCACCTCACCCAGGAGTGGTGTTAAACACATCTGCACACAATGGTTTTCAATCCTGTCTCAGGCTCAAGTCCAGCCTCCACCTGGGGACTGAGGCCACCTGCGTTTAGTGCACACTGAACCCTCTCGGCCTGTCCCAGTGCTGCTCCGTCTCCAAGACCCCGCCCGTTCGGCACCTGCGCGTGCTGGCACAGACCCAGGCTCAGGGCCAGCGGGGGCAGTCGGCTGCTGCTCTCAGGAGAGGGACAGGGAAGAGGCAGACGACGGAGCCCTGTGGGGCACACGGAGGGTGGCCCCTGCTGGGAGGAGGACTGGGGGCACTTTGGGGACACGGCTCCTTCCTGCCCTGGGCCAGTGCCTTCAGGCCACGTGACAGACACAAGCTCAGGAGCAGGCCTTCGACCTGGGCTTTCCAGAGCCTGCCAGGCCGGCGGCACCTCTGAAGAACAGGTAAGGACCCAGCCAGCGGCAAAGGCCGGGTAAAGGGACACCACGAGGGCGACCTGAGAGGAGGGTGCGCTTGTCTCTAAACTCTGCAAAGACCAGACGAGCCTCCTGCTTGGATCAACACCCACACTGTTCTCGTGGGTACTCAAAATTTAGTGTCGCCATTTACGTATATGAATCCCCTCAAGAGCAGCTCCGGCAGGGAGCAGAGGCTGCAGGCGCCGCACTAGCGCCACCTCCTGGCAACAAAGGTCACTTGCAAGTGTCCTGCCTCTGCCAGAAGCCCCTGGGGCACTCCCAACAGGAATGGCAGACCTCCTCCCCCTGCCCACCCACCAAACCTCCAGCAGGAACCGCAGGCCCCACCACTGATACACCAAACCCCGCCAACAAGAACAGCAGACCTTTCCCCACTGCCCACACGCCAAACCTCCAGCAGGAGCCGTAGACCCTACTGCCAATATACCAGGCTCCACCAACAGGAATGGCAGACCCCCTCCCCCTGCCCACACGCCAACCCCCCAGCAGGAGCGGGAGACACCCCTGTCACTGATACACCAAACCCCGCCGACAGGAGCTGCAGACCCCACCACCAATACACCAAACCTCACCAACAAGAAGAGCAGACCCCCCACCACCAATAGGCCGTACCCCACCAACAGAACAGCAGACCCTCTCCCTGCCCCCCATAGCCAAGCCCCCAACACGAGCAGCAACAGCCCCCGCCCCACCGACACGCCCCCCCCCGCCCGCTTGCGAGGGGGTGCAGCTCAGTTCAACGGCTTTCTGGGAACAGGCCACTATTTTCTGATCCCTATTAATGCCCATGACAGCATTTATGTACAAGATAAATTCATTTCAATTTCCTTTTTCAATTAATGGCCTATTATTTGAACCAGACTCAGCTGAAAATACAGCTCTCGCACCATCAATCTTACAAAAATTAAACGTCCCTCTGTCTGAAGCCAGAGGGCACTGGCCTGGCTGGCCGATGCCTCCCAGCTCTGCCCAGGAGCCTGGGGCATAAGGTTCTCTCTACCAGGACACCGTGAGGCCCTGCTAAAGACCAGGACACATTGAGGAAGCAGTGGACAGGCATACGGTGGCTGCACTTGGAGCCTCTGGGCGACCATCACCGCCTCAGTCATGACCAGGGATGATAAGCACCCACTGCCCGTGTCCAACCTGTGACGACTTAGAGATGGGCCTCGCCAACCAAGGCTGCCCACAGCCACCCACACAGCCACAAGGCACCTCGTGCAGGACGGCGCTCCAGAGAGACATGTCGGGCCGCAGGTGCCGCTTAGCCGGGGAGTGTGGCCCAGCACCACACACTGTGCCCCGCTCCACTGCAAGCAGGCCCATAGCCTGCTTCTGTTCCAGAGCTTTCTCCTGTCCCATTTCCTCGCAGCTGCCCAGCAAGTGGGCAATGAGGTCAGCAGCCTCGGGGCAATGGTCAGGGCCTCTGTCCAGCTGCCTATCAACCTGGGGCCACCGTGTCCACGCAGGTTGTCCAGCCACGCTGTGCCCTGATCCTGGCTCAGAGACTTTAAATTTGAAGCTGCTGCTGTCCAGAGCTGAAGACGCCTCGTGGAGACAGGTGTCTCGCAGGGACCGCCTGGCTGCCCTGGTGGCCCCTCTGCTGGGCGCCCAGGCTGACCACTGAGCGTCACGACACAGATTACTCTGGTAACTCGTGCATTCTGAAGGGTCTTAGCGTCCTTCCATAGAACTTGGAAGAGTCTCTCTTCTTCTGTTACAGTGTCTGACTCCCAAGCTTTACAAGTTGGTTTCCATCTAAATACTTGAGATTTTCTAGGTATCTTTTCAATGAACTTCTAATTCCGTCCCTTTGAGGCTGATGACGCGTCTGTGTGATTCCAGACTCTTGGAGACGTCCCAGTTTGTCTCACACTCCGTGGGAAAAGCCTGAGGCCAAGAAGGCCTGGAAAGGCTCTCGAGGTCGGGAAATGGCCGGCATTCCCACAGTCGGGCAGGAACTGAGGAAGTCCTCGGAGGGCCGAGACCCACGCGCTCCAGCCACAGGCTGCTCAAGACCCACACAAAACAGCCCACGGCAGCCTCAGAGGAGGCAGGTGAGCGAGCCCTCCGCGGTCTGTAGCGCCGACGCCGGAACCTCCCCCGGCCCAGGCCTCAGCTCGGCAGTCCTGCCCGTCAGCCCTCACCCACGGTGCTGCGCTAGCTCCAGGCCACAGATGCTCCTCCTCATGCCTGCCTCATGGCGTCCGCTGCCGTCGCAGCTGCAGGGGCCCAGCAGTTCTGCGAGGACACACTGCAGCACGGTCTGTCCACCTGGGAGCCAACCGAAGAGAGGGGTGTCCACACCCCCGGCTGTGCGCTGGTCTCCTTTCCCACTCAGTCCTGTTGGTTTCTGTGTCTGTGAGAACTCCAGATTTAGGGCACACACACTCCGGACTGCTTGGTGCTCTGTGGAAAAGACCTTTCCACCATGGGGGGTGGGAGGGAGGGTGTCTCCCCCTCCTCATCCTTGCCACCATCCTCCACCTTCAGGAGATGGCCAGGGCTGTCCATATCAGGAGTGGCCTTCTCATCCTGGCATGATCCTCCATCATCAGAAAGTGGCTCCTTCTTATCCCAGCCATGGTCCTCCACCATCAGGAAGTGGCTCCTCCTCATCCCGGCCATGGTCTTCTACTACTAGGAGGGACTCCTCCTCATCCCAGCCACGGTCCTCCACCGTCAGGAGTGGGCCTCCTCGTCCTGGCCCTGGTCTTCTACCATTGGGAAGGGACTCCTCCTCGTCCCTGCCATGGTCCTCCACCATCAGGAGGTGGGCCTCCTCATCCCCGCCGTGGTCTTCTACTATTAGGAGGGACTCCTCCTCATCCCAGCCATGGTCCTCCACCGTCAGGAGGTGAGCCTCCTCATCCCGGCCCTGGTCCTTGTTCTAAAGTCGGCTTCCACACCAGCGCAGCCCACATGCTCTCCCCTGGCTGTGTCTTCATGGCTTATCTTCCCTCATCCTACTATTTCTCAAGACATCTGTATCTCCATACTTAGGGAGGCTGGACAGCGCAGAGGGACATTCCCATGGCCAGTGCCGGCAGTGGCCCTGGGTGCAGAGGGCAGGCAGGGCAGTGAGAGGCTGCAGGGCACGGGGGTGGGGGCGGGGGAGCCTTCTGCAGAACCGTGCTCACCGGCAGACCAGGGTGGGCCTGGGAGGCTCCCTTCATACTCGAGCCACCGGAAGCTTACCGTGATCATTTGATCTTCCGGTTTATCAATTTCCTCACATTGTG
Organism: Graphiurus murinus; assembly: GCA_004027655.1. Lineage (NCBI taxonomy): Eukaryota > Metazoa > Chordata > Mammalia > Rodentia > Gliridae > Graphiurus > Graphiurus murinus. The sequence goes on along the minus strand of PVLC010024460.1, from coordinate 7,123 downwards.
AAGAATCTGAGTCATTATTTCTTCAAGCATTTTCTCTGTCCGTTTCCTCTGCACTCTCCTGGGGCCCAGCAACACACGTCAGATCCTGTGGCACCAAGGCCACTCCACCAGCGGACTCAGGACGTCAGGTCCTGTGACGTCAGGTCCTGTGGCACTGTTCACCAGGCCACTCCACCAGCGGAGTCAGGACTTCCTGGGTGTCTCACGCCCAACAGTCCTGCGGCTCGCTGCAGGTTCCTTCATCTTTTCTTTTCTTCTGCTGTGCATCCCAACCAGTATGTTTCTTTTTATATTTTCTTTCTCACCTGCAGAAATCCCACTTGGGAAGGCAGGAAGTTGGGGTCTGGCCAAGAAAAGTGCGAGGGCACTCCTAGGGGATGAGGGGCAGGCCTGGAGCAGAGGAAGCAGCCAGCAGGGAGAGGGCTTGGGGGAGGAGGAGGAGGAGGAGGAGGAGGAGGGAGGGAGGAAGGGGAGAGGGCAGGGCTGCAGCCTGCACACCAGGGGACAGGGCTGCAGCTGCGTGATCATCTCCATGATGAGGGGCACTACTTACCCAGCACCAAATCCAGAGGCCAAAACCTTAGCGGAAGCTTAGGGGATGGCTGTCTAGCCCCAGGACACCTGGAAGTCACTGCCAGGCCAGGCGGCGATACCTTTGCCCCCCCCCCCCGCACCCGCACACACACAGCAGCAGTGGTGAGCACCTGTTCACACTGGGCTCCTGGGCAGTGGACAGGCTGAAAGGCGAGGACCAGTGGTGACCGAAGGAAGTCCACCTCATGGAGAAGACAGATACGCAAGACAGAGAGAGGACAATGGGGTATGGGGATGGGGAGCAGAGGAGGCTGAACCAATCCCAGGAGCCCGGAGCTCCCCCAGAGGGGGCGTGAGACACTGCTCTCCAAACCAACACCACTCAAAACCTCCACACGTCTTCAGAAGAGCGCCTCGTGCCCGGGGCTGCAGCCCTCCCAGGCCCAAGGCTCCACCAGAACCCCGGACTCTGGTAAAGGAGGGGCCTGTCTTTCCCAGCCCCTCTTGGGCTCCATCCCACTCCCCCATGCTTCCACTCATGACAGCCCCTCTCCCCACTCTGCCTCTTACTTCTACATGCCCAAGGCTGAGGCCTCCACCTCTTGGCCTCCACGCCCAGCACCTGCCTTGTACCGCAGAGCCTACAGGCTACAGGAGACAGGCGCACTTCATTCAGGCCGGTCACTCCGTGCAAGCAACAGCGAGCTCGGTCCAGCTCTCACTCAGGAGCCCAGCCTCGACTGAGGCCTGCCGCAGGGCACAGAGAAGGACTCACCGTGAAATGCTCCTGTGACTTGTAGTTTTCATCCAGGTAGACTCGGGCCCTGTTGTATTCTTTCATCGCATCACTTGACAGTAGTTCCCTGGAAGGAGAAAGCAAGCTCGTTAGCGAGAGTGCACATGCCTGGCTGTGCTGCAGGGTGCCGGGGAGGCACTGGGTGCTGTCCATCCGCGGCCTGGGGGAGGCTGGGGCGCAGAGCTGAGGCCCACTGTGGATTCTGGGCCCGGGGGCACAGCCTGCTCAGCCCGGGCTCTGGTCTCTGGTCTCCACGAAGCCCCATGAGACGTGGGCCTGAGGCCTCCCAGGGATGGAGACCCGGGGAACCCGCCCAAGGCCACACGCCAAGCCTCTGGGTCTTCTGGCTGCTTGTGTTTGACTAAAGTGCAGGTGTGGGCCGTCACCCGCAGACACTGCTGGCGCCCAGGTGGCCCTGTTCTCACCTGCTCCTGCACAGGAAGAGGTGGTGACGGGCCCATGGCTGCTCCTCCTCCGAGGAAGAGAGGCTCCGCCCTGCCATCCCTCCCACCTCCCCCAGAGAGCAGAGCTGCAGAGGAAGGTCCGCAAGCCAGGGCCGTGACTGGGGAGATGAGTGCCCTGCTCGGGGGGAGGCGGGCAGCCCGTGACCCAGCGGTACGTGTGTCAGGGAAGGGCCTGCACGCATGTAAGAACCAAACTGTACCCGCCAAGAAGGCAGACTTGATGGGAGCCACGGCCGACTCCTGGGTCCTCAGGAGGCCTGCCACCTGCATCACGTCACAATTACCTGACACCCAGAGGAGCAACAGAACGTGGCCCGTGGTTATGAAAAAGTAAAAGTAAAAAAGCCATCAACAGAACCAGATCCAGAAGGACAAGAGTGAAGAGCTTAGCTGGAAGAACCTTAAAACAGCAATTCTAAATAGGATCAGGCAAACCAGTGTGATGTTTCTTAACAGAAAATACGAACATCCTAAAGAAAGAAGACCCAAGAGCCACAAAGGAAATTTCTGGAGCTAAAAAACAGTATCGGAAATAAAACAAATCACTGGATGGGCTCAAGAGTAGATTAAACCTGGGTGAGATCAGACCCTCGTGGAGACCCCCTCGGGAGCAGAGGGGACGGGCGGGCTTTGGGGCGGGGCAGCACAGCACACGGGGGTCTCAGGAAAGGGAGGAAGAAGGGAGGAAAGCAGGGTTGACAGAAATAATGGACAAATGGTTTCCAAACTTGATTCACATTATAGAGCCACAGGTTGAAAATAAAGAAAATCAAACCACAGTGGCACATAATCAAGTCGCTGCAAAGCAGCTATAAAAACAAATCTAGCAGTGGGGGAAGCACATTATATACAAGAAAATGGAGACGAGGACAATGGGCAGATTCTGTGGGAAACAACAACGCAGAGGACAGTGAGTCGGCACCCTCAGCGCGGCGGGGGGAGCGGACCCGCGAGCCTTCTGCCACCAACAAACCTGTCTTTCACACGTGAAGACAAAGGCCTTTTCAGACGAACAAAAGCTGAGAGAATCAGCAGCAGCTGACTTGTGCTAAAATGAGCACTGCAGAAAGTCATCCGGCTGAAGGAAAATTATCCCAATAAGAACCGGAATCCACGCGCGTGGAGGCACCCAAAGTGGTTAGTGAGTCGGTGAAGACGCGGCATTTCCTGCTCCTTCATCTTCTTAGAGGAGAACTGGCTGTTTGAAGCCAGCTAAGCACCAAGGCTGGCGAGGCCTGGCATGGAAGGGCGGCCGGGAGCCGGAGGCGCTGCCTGGTCGGCATGAGGCCCTGCCCACCTGCAGCTGTCCTGTGCCCACCTCCATCTCCCGCCCCGGCGCACTCTTTCAGCTGGCATGCCTTCCTTCTTATCGACCTACGGGGGAGGAGTTCCTGAGATACTTAAATGCTAATTCTGTCAGTAAAGTGTATTGCAGGTATTTTTCCCAATGTGGCTTAATTCTTTTCCTTTTTTAGAGCGCCTTTCTATAAACAAATGTGGATAATTTTAACATGGTCACATTTATCAGTCTTATGTTTCATAAGTGGTATTTTTTTTCCCCTTTAATGAAACCCCTTCCTATTCCAAAGCTATGAAGCTATCCTACTGTACCTTGGTTTCAACTGGGACTCGCCGTGGTCAGGCCACAGTGGCCGTGTGAGACGTGAAACAGGACACAGGAAGGCCACAGCACACAGGCCGCCTCGTCATCTGCAGGTGGGCCTGCCCCGCCCACTTGTACTCTGCTTCTCCACAACAACCTCACATTTAATTTGTCAGCGTTAGGGAAAATGCCTGTAACGCTTTCGTTAAAATTGCCTTAAAATCACAAATTACTTGGAGGAATATGGCAGGTTTTTAGCTTGAAAACCACCCCTTGACAGCTCGAGAACTTTGAGTGGTGGGAATTCAACACTATGACAATTGTGTCACTCCCCCCCTGGGGTCCAAGACAAGGACACCTGGAGGGCACCTGGCTGGGGGCTCATCAACGCTGTGCGTGGGTCCCAATACCCTGCATGTGGTCTGCGTGACCCTGCAGGTAGCCTTCTGTGGCCCTGCACCCCTTGCAGCACAGAAGCCTTCTATGACCGGCCTCAGGGGTCACGAGGCGTCCCTTCTGCCTCACTACAGGTCGGAGCAGTCACGGGGTGCCCCGAGTCCAGGCAAGGGGACAAGCCCCCTCCCCACAGCAGGTGTCAAGGTCACAGAGGGAACATGGACAATGGACGCTATTGACATGGCCCTGTTGGAAAAATACCACTGGTCACAACGGCCTTTGACATTTTCCAAAACAGCCTTACACAGATTTTACTTTTCGTTTGCAGTAAATTTCACAGAATGATGGCACATTACCACTCCATATCACTACAGGTGCTCCTGGGCCTGGACTTCTGCAGACCTAAGCACCCGCTACACGAGGTTCTTCCCAAGCTCCTTTTAACAATAATTTACTTTGAGAATGTGTTTCAGAAACATCCGCACGGCAGCACAGCTGCACAGTGAGGGTACTGACTGCTTTCTCGATTGGATATTGTTCTGAGTAGCAGGCATGGGCAGGCCAGAGAGCAAATCCACATCCAGCCACAGGTGACTTCACAGTCCATAAACGCATAACACCCACCAACACACAGGCCAGAGACTGGGACTCTGTCTGAGACACACAGCTTCTGAGCTCAGGACACAGCCCAACACAGCTGCTCAAGGAAGGTGCATGGCAACAGCGCAGGCTGGGGTGTCCTCCTACTGTCCCCAAGGGCTGGGTGCCGCCAGCCGGGCTGCTGTGCTCTGCAGCACCCTGGGCCGGCCCACACCACCACAGGCTGGTGCAAGACAAGCCCGGCCTGAGACGTTTCAGGACACACAGTCCCTGCTGGGCTTCCACGTGGGGCCGGCCAGCCTCCCTGTGCATGGCTGCTGCAGCACCCCAGGTCCACACCAGATGAGACCAGGCCCCAGCCAGCGACGACGTGGCCATGAGCCCGTCCCTGGACAGAACGGTGCCACCGGCCCTGCTGCAGGTCAATCACGCTTGTGCCCAGGGCGCCCGGCCCACACTCCCCTGCGCAGGGCCGCACACTCACCGTGCAGCCGACTGCCCTCCACAGAGGCGTCCCCACGGAGAAATCCAGGCAGCTGAACACCTGGCTCGGCCATTGGCTTCCCCGGCTGCTCCCGGTGCATCTCCAGGAGGCCCTCGCCTCACAGCCAGAGCCACTGACAAGGGGGACAGGCTCAGGTGGGGCTGAGACCACCGGAGCTCCAGTCACCCGGCTTGGCCAGAAGGTGGCTTCGGAGAGGCACAGGGAGCTGCTGGGCCACCCTCTCGTGACACACTGCCCCGGCAGGCGGCAGGACTGCTCGAGTGTCCTTCCCTAGTCACACGTGGTCGGAGAGCAAGGCGGGCTGTGGGTGTGCTGGCCCAGTGTCCCCCGCTGACACGGCTCGGGCCCCGTGGATCACATTTGTCACCAGCAGAGGCAGGTAAGCCGTGGGCAGCACTTCTGCTGTTCTTTCGAATCCGCACTGGCTACCCACACGTGTAAGGGGCAGGAGAGGGGCAGCAGCCTGGCGGGGCTGAGGGGACGCTGGAGACCCGCAAGGTGGCGCCCAGGATACGGGGAACCAGGCCAGGGCCGTCCGCTCAGCTGCACCAGGCTGCTCCGATGGAGGGCAGGCGCGCACGCCCGTGCTGAAGTGGCTTCCAGGAAGAGCACAGCATCCCAATGGGCCGGGGGAGCTCCGCCATCCTTCCAGAACCCCTGTCCGTTTCCCTGTTGAAAACTGCGCTTGGGACTCTGTGACGCCCTGACCCCTTCTCCCTCCCTAATGAGGACCCTTGGTCTAGACCAGGAAGCTTCCAGAAGTAAGACATGAGGAAGACAGTTAGTGTGCCAGAGGCAGTAGACGGGGCTTCCTGAGGCAGAATAGGGGGAGGCAGAACAGAACTCGGGCCAGGTACCTGCTCACTCCTGCAGTCCTGTCCACCTCCCAGCACCACCTTCTCCCCATGCAGGACCTGGGGGACCTGTGCTCTAAGGAGCCGCAGGGGATGCAGAAGGCAGGTGGCCCACAGGTGGCAGCCACACCCCCCCACAGACAGCCCCGAGACTTACTTGACGAACTTGTCCACGTGGGACATGGAGGCCTCGTAGTTCTTCCCTCCGAACTCCTGGCAGTGCAAGGCCATGAAGTGCGGCTTGTGCGTGTGCACGACCTGCGGAGGAAAGACACAGGTGGTCAGTGCAGCAGCATCCGGGCAACACGGAGCGCAGGCCCACCATGGCCCCCGCACAGGGGCCGGCCCCTGACAGCAGAGGGAGCCCTGCTCTCCCTCAGGCTGCCCTCCCCAGGGACAGCAGGAGCAGCTGGAAGAAGTGGACCCAGCCAGGAGGTCAAGTAACGCCGCAGCCAAAGACAACTGGCATGAAAGAAACGCCCTCCACCCGCACAGGACACGCCGCCCTCCGCTGCTGCCAGCAAGTCACAGGCATGGGCGCCAGGAGAGCAATGGCGCAAACTCAGGAGGATCCAGACAGACGGGGACACCGGGCACATAAAGAAGGCGGTGGAGTTTCAGGAGAGTAAAGGCACAGAGGAGTGGCAGCTGACCCCGCTCAAGAGCAGACAGGCCTTGGGAGCCCTGAGGAAGGACAGCAGGACAGAGGGACGGCGTGCTCCGTGAGACCCCAGAGCTGAGGGCAGGATGGTGAGGAGCTGCACAAGGCCCCAGGCTTGGGGACAACAGACCTGGTGGAGGGAGAGAGCAGCCGGGCCCTGAAACGCCCGCTGTGGGGGGGGGGCACCGTGAGGGCAGCGCAGGTCACTCCCACAGGCCTAGCCCCACCCAGAGAAAGCAGGCGAGGGAAAACACCTTCTGACAGGTGGCCAGCAAAGCCAGGATGGTCAGAGGAGGAGCACAGCTGGACAGATGCCCGGGAAGCACAGCCACCGCCAACAAGGGCGGCGAGCCATGCGGCGTCCGGCAGACACTCAGGCAGGGCGTGTCCTGTGTACTGAAGACTCAGATTCGACAGGCACAGAGAATGCCTGGGCCACTGCTCTCATGTGGTAACTAAGAGCCGGTCAGCGCAAAGGCTGTGGACGGCCTGGTGGTCACACCTCCCTCCAGCACACAGGGCTCCTGCAGACCCGGAGACGGGGCTGGACAGACGGGGCTGGCTAGGCAGGGCCCAAGGGTGCTCCAGCCTTCTCAGTTCAGGTTTAATATTTCTAGATAAGAAGTGTGATTTTGCATTTCTTAAATAATAACCACGACGCTCCTAAAGGAAGAGGGGGTAGGGGTAATGGGCCAGGTGTGGAGCCTTGG
>PVLC010024459.1:6616-24743 GCA_004027655.1 Graphiurus murinus | reverse complement strand
CTCAGGGGCATTCTACCTCCGAGCTATACCCCCAGCCCTATTTTTTATTCTTTATTTTGAAACCGAGTCTCACTAAGTTGCGGAGTGCCTCACTAGGTAGCTGAGGCTGGCCGCGAACCCGGATCCTCCGGTCTCAGCCTCCCGAATGCTGGGATTACAAGCGTGCGCCACCACGCCCGGCTTTATTCTTTATTTTGAAGCAGGGTCTCACTAAGTTGCGGAGTGCCTCACTAGGTAGCTGAGGCTGGCCGAGAACCCGAATCCTCTGGTCTCAGTCTCCCGAATGCTGGGATTATAAGCGTGGGCCACCACGCCCGGCTTTTTTTTTTTTTTTTTTTTTTTTTCTCTTTCTGAGGTACTGAGGTTTGAGCCCAGGGGCATTCTACCTCTGAGCTACACTCCCAGTCCTATTTTATTTTGAAACAGGTTCTCACTAAGTTGCGGAGGGCCTCCTAAGTAGCTGAGGCTGCCTGTGAACTGGGATCCTCTGGTCTCAGCCTTCCAAGTACTGGATCACAAGCCTGCATCACCACATCCAGCTCCAGGGGTCCTTTTTAAACTCCTATGCTCATGTTTGAAATATTTATTTCTCTAACATAGAATGGGGAGGACTCAGCTTAACTATTCAGGTGAAAAAGAGTATAAGCCTTGGCCAACTTCCTACAAACTTGATGAATTCACAGCAGAAGGTGGCCAGAGAGCCATTGTCAAAAAAATAAATGCTTTCCTTTCTGTCTTCCCAAGAATACAGGCAAGATTGGTTTTGATCTATCAGTTAGTTCACCAGTATTTAGTAAAGATCTGCTTTGTGTCAAGTCTGAGGAATTGGCTTTGGCAGGTAGAGAAGGAGAGGGAAAGCTCAAGTATATTTCAATAGGTAAGTAGACAACATGTACATAAATGATGGCAGTGATGCTAACTACTTTGGAATAGTACTTTAATGTACGTTGCACAATGATTCATTACACATCTTTTGACTTCATAGCTGCTCTATGAGGTCACAAGTCAAATAATAGTCACCATTTTAAAGCGGAGAAAACAGGGGCTCAGAGAAATGAAGTCTGTGATTCTCAAACACTGAACTCTCAGGATTCTTTTATACCCTTAAAATTATTGGCAAACCTCACATCATACACACAATGAAGTAAAAATGGATCAACGACCAAAATGGAAGAGTTATAATTATAAAACTCTTGGAAGGAAATTAAATGTAACTATTTATGGCCTCAAAATAGACAATGATTTCTTAAATATGACATCAAAAGTACAAACAACAACAACAACAAAAACTGGAGCTGGGCATGGTGGCACATGCTTGTAATCCCAGCATTTGGGAGGCTGAGACCGGAGTATCTGGGTTTGAGGCCAGCCTCAGCTACTTAGTGAGGCCCTCCACAACTTAGTGAGACCCGGTTTCAAAATAAAGAATAAAAAATAGGGCTGGGGCCGGGCGTGGTGGCGCACGATTGTAATCTCAGCATTTGGGAGCCTGAGACTGGAGGATTCGGGTTTGTGGCCAGCCTCAGCTACCTAGTGAGGCACTCCACAACTTAGTGAGACCCAGTTTCAAAACAAAGAATAAAAAATAGGGCTGGGGGTAGAGCTCAGAGGTAGAATGCCCCTGAGTTCAATTCCCAGTACCGCAAAAAAAAAAATAAAAATAAAAATAAAAAATATGGCTGGAAGTATAGCTCGGAGGTAGAATGCCCCTAAATTCAATCCCCAGTACCACACACACACACAAAAACCTGGTAATTTGGAATTCATCAAAATTAAAACTTCCAAAAGATAGTGAAATTTAACCCACAGAATAGGAGAAAATACTGCAAATTATATCTATGATAAGTGACTAGTATCCAGAGTAAAGGACTCTTAAAACAAAAATTTTAAAAGCATAATTTTTAAGTAAATGATTTAATAGACATATCTCCTAATAAGACATATGTAGGGGTCCACCCTGACTGATGACACCCATTATGGTGGTAACTACAATTTCACCTGTGAGGTGACCCAGTCAGGCATCCTAAACCCTAGAAGATAAAGTTGTAAAGGTTGACAGTGGAACATTCCTTGCTAAGCTGGGATTGTTTTGTAACCTACATGTTGATAGTTTCTGAGAGAACCCAGGTACATTCCACTTAACTGTAGTCCACTCCGGCTTAGCTTACCATATAAACAAACCCCTTCCTCCTACCTCAGGGTGCAGGGATCCTCCTGTGCTGTTTTGTCCAGACATGCTTTTGTCATGTAAGTAAGTTCCTAAAAAATTATACTTTGTTTTTTTTTGTTTGTTTGTTTGTTTGTTTGTTTTTTTGCGGTACCGGGGATTGAACTCAGGGGCATTCTACCTCCGAGCTATACCCCCAGCCCTAGTTTTTATTCTTTATTTTGAAACCGAGTCTCACTAAGTTGCGGAGTGCCTCACTAGGTAGCTGAGGCTGGCTGCGAACCCGGATCCTCCGGTCTCAGCCTCCCGAATGCTGGGATTACAAGCGTGCGCCGCCACACCCAGCTTAAAAATTATACTTTGTGAAATTCTGGATTTGTCCTTTTTTCATGTGTGTGAGGATTGAACTCAAGGGGCATTTCTACCTCCAAACTACACCCCTACCCACTCCTGAGTGTGTGTGTGTGTGGGGGGGGTACTGGGGATTGAACCAGGGGCCTTGCCTGAGTTACCTCCCCAGCCTTACATATATACATATATATATATATATATATATATATATATATATATATATATATATATATATATATATGATTTTTTTTGGAAACAGGGCCTTACTAGGTTGCTGAGAGTCTCACTAAGTTGCCGAGGTTGACCTCAAACCTGTAATCTTCCTATCTCAACCTCCCAAATAGTAGGGTTACAGGAGTGTACCACTACACCCAGTTTGTCCTTCTCTTTCTCTCTTTTTTTTTTTGTGGTACTGGGGATTGAACTCAGGGGCATTCTGCCTCCCAGCTATACCCTTAGCCCTATTTTTTTTTTCTTTAATTTGGAAACAGGGTCTCACTAAGCTGTAGAGGCCCTCACTAACTAGCTGAGGCTGGCTGTGAACGTGCCATCCTGGTCTCAGCTTCCCAAGTACTGGGATTACAAGCATGCACCACCATACCCACCTTCTTCTCTTTCTTTGATCTCACATCTTTCACTTGGGGCAGCCATTTCTGATACACCAGGTTTTTCTATAACAATATAGAAATGGCCATAAGCACATGAAAAAAATATTAAGTGTCATTGTTCACTGGGGGAAAAAAATCCCATCAAAACCATAATGAGATACCATTTCACATTTACTGGGATAAAATGGAAAAGCCAGAAAATAACTGGTGTTGTTGGAAAGTGGCATGATACAATTAATTCTGTTCAGAACACCTCTCAGATGTGCCCTTTCAAGCCATTCCCACCATCATTACCCCAGATTTGGAGGTCCAACGCTTCCCACCTGAGTTGTACAATGTCTCCCTCCGACTTTCCGGGCCTAGTCTGGTCCCCTCTGCTAGGTTGTTGCTACCAGGGTAACTTTCTTTCTTTCTTTCTTTCTTTTTTTTTTGCAGTACTGGATATGGAACCCAGGGGCATTCTACCTCCGAGCTATACCCCCAGTCCTATTTTTTATTCTTTATTTTGAAGCAGGGTCTCACTAAGTTGCGGAGGGCCTCACTAAGCAGCTGAGGCTGGCCGAGAACACGGATCCTCCAGACTCAGCCTCCCAAGTAGGATTACAAGCCTGCGCTACCATGCCCGACTCGACCAGGGTAACTTTCTGAAGCACAAGAGATTTTTCTCTCCTGCTTGAACATATCTGATGAGTCTTCATCACATAAAGAAGCAGTCGGCATGCTCAGGCCAGAATTCACAGCTTCCCCTGCACGTCTCCCTCCCACTCCACACCCCTTCATGCAAGATGACGTCACCCTAGAACATCCCTAACACTTTCTTCTCTGCTTTACCGTGGACTCTCCCATCACCATTCAATCTCTAGTTTCTTTTGCTGATCTGGGCGCACTGCCTCCTAAGTGTGCAGGTGTTTGCACTACTGCAGACAAGAATCAAGATGGGCCCTGCCTTCCCGCCCAACCCAGCTGAGCCAGGTCCACCCCACCTCCCAGGCAGCTCGGGAACCGCAGCACACACGGGTGGAGGCCTCGGGGACGCCCCTGAAAGGCTCAGGGTCTCTTGACCGCAGAGAACGAGGCCTCTGCTGGGAGGAATTGCGCCACTACTAGGGGGCTCTCCAGACCGCAGCGCACAGGGTTCCCGCTCCGCAAGGCCCGGAGCACTTCCGGTGCCAGGGCGCGGCGGGTCAGGTCTGGAGGACCGAGCCCTGCGTGGGGCTCGGGCTAGGAGAGCGGCGACAGCCAGCTGGACGTGGGGCGAGGGTTGCAGCGGTCGCGCCTCCTGATTGGTCCGAGCGCTGTCGGACTAGCCGGGCGGTCGCTGATTGGCTGCGCGGCTCAGGCGCTGTGTGCCGGGTGAACTAGAGTAACCCCGACCGGGTCTGTGACCGGCAGTAACCCCTGCTCGGGTCGCGTCGACGCCTGCGGGCCGGGCCGGAGGGGCGGGGCCAGAGCTGGCGGCTTGTAGGCCTCAACTGCAGCTGTGCAACCGCCGCCGCAGGCTGAGCAGGGCTGACGCCTGCGCGCAGAGCTGCTTCCCTCCTAAACCCTCAAATTTGCTGTTTAATGAGGCTGGGCGTGAAGACGAAGGTGCCAGAGTCGACTGGGCAATTTAGTGAAGTCCTGTCTCAATATAAAAATTTCAAAGGGGCTGGGATGTGGCTCAGCGGTGGAGCGCGTGCCTAGCAAGCCCTGGTTTCAATTTCATGTGTGTTGGGGTGGGGGGTGGGGAGCTAGGCATTGGACAAGGAGATTCCTGCTGCAATATGGAGCCTCCACAAACTGTAAGTCTGCCTTACCATTTTCCACTTGAAGGTTATCAGATAAAGCAGGAAAAGTTTAAAGTAAAGTAAAACAAAGCAAAACAAAACCCGCCTTTTTTTACCTTGTGATTTTTTTTTTTTTTTTTTGTGGCTGTACTGGGGATTGAACCCGGGGCATTCTGCCTCCGGACTAGGTCCCCAGTCCTATTTTTTTATTCGTTATTTTTTGAAACAGGGTCTCGCTAAGTTGCGGAGGGCCTCACTAAGCAGCTGAGGCTGGCCACGAACCTGGATCCTTCAGTCTCAGCCTCCCAAATGCTGGGATTACAAGGGTGCGCCACCACGCCTGGCTACCTTGTGATCTTGAAGCCCTCTCTTCTCCAGGAACTTAAACCTTCCCTAGGATTATTTCCTTCTTTCTCTGTTGCACCAGGGATCTCAAGAAGCCATTTATTGCCTGGAGGCGAGGGCTTTCCAGACACAGGACTGCCCAGCCTGGTGGCAAGGGAGAAAATTGCTTTTTCAAATACTACTTCTTGCTCTGGGGCCTCTCCAGACATCTCTATCTTGGGTTCATATGACCATGTGACACAGGGACACCTGGCATTTCTCCAGGCCCAAGTACCAGTTCATGGTTACGTGTTTTGATTTAATAGCAGCAGACGTGGTTTCCTGCTGCCTAGAGTTTAACCTCAGGTTACCCTTAGGTAGGTCAGGATAGGTTAGTGGGGTATGATTCAGCTCTTGTCACTTCTACTTTTTTTTTTTTTTTTTTGGTACTGGGGATTGAACTCAGGGGCACTCTATCTCCCAGCTCTACCCCCAGCCCTATTTTTTATTCTTTATTTTGAAACCAGGTCTCACTAAGTTTCAGAGTGCCCCACTAGGTAGCGGCTGGCCACGAACCTGGATCCTCTGGTCTCAGCCTCCCGAATGCTGGGATTACAAGCGTGCACCACCATGCCCGGCTTTCACCTCTACTTTTTTACTTTAAAAAGTCCAGGATTATGTATAGTGTGTTGGGCCAGGCATAGGTCTCAGGAACTGTATCACAGCCAAAAAGCTCTCAGATACAGCTGGGCTTGTAATCCCAGAACTTGGAAGGCTGAGAGAGGATCACAGGTTCATGGCCAGCCTCTACAATTTAGCAAAGCCCTTAGCAATTTAGACTTTGTTTCAAAATAAAAAGTAAAATATGACTGGGGCTGGCCGGGCGTGGTGGTGCACGCTTGTAATCCCAGCATTCGGGAGGCTGAGACCAGAGGATCCGGGTTCGCGGCCAGCCTCAGCTACCTAAGTGAAGCACTCCGAAACTTAGTGAGACCCGGTTTCAAAATAAGGAATAAAAAATAGGGCTGGGGGTATAGCTCGGAGGTAGAATGCCCCGGAGTTCAACCCCCAGTACCGCAAAAAAAAAAAAAAAAAATATGACTGGGGCTGTAGCTCAGAGGTAGAATGCTCCTGGGTTCCATCAAATACCACAAGAAAAAAACAAAAATACTCAAATACAATGCATTCAAATTCACTTCAATTTTATTAGGAACACAAACGTAGATCAGTACAACTACTAATTGATATTAATGAAAATTATTCCAAAATTACTCTTAGGTTACAAATAACTATTTCACATAAGAAAGGAAAAAAAAATCCCACCCAAGGAAAGAAAAGGTATCCTGCATGTTTTCATAGCAATGAGCATACATTCTCAAATTTTGTCTAATTACCTAACATTTACCAAATGCATTCACTCAATCTCTCAAAGAGAATGATGCAGACTAATGCCATCCAGTACATGGGTATGTCAAGTCCATGGTGGATGCTGCTACAGTAAAAACACGCAGGCCTCAACAATTCCTTTGCTGAGGATGCCAAAAATGCCTTATGAAAAAGCATTACTCACACCTCAAACCTGCCCATTGAGGTAGGTCAGTATTATTACCCCATTTTAAGAGAAGGAATATTGAGGCACATTACAATTGACTTGTCCAGTGCTATGGTTTGAATGTGTCCCACAGAATTCATGGGCTGGAAACTTGGTCTCCAGAGCAAGTGTGGAGAGATGGGACCATTAAGAGGTGATTAGTTCAGAAGTGTTCTGCCCTCGTGGATCAATGTCCTTATCGTGGGAGTGGATTCTTTATTGATAGGGTGGGTCTGTTATACAAGCGAGAGTCAAATAGGAAGCCAGTGACACAGTAGTAGGAGCATTCCGTGGCCACCTCGCCTTCATAACTTTCACACTGACCCACTTCAGCCGAACTTAACGGAGAACGCACTCAAGTTACTAGCACACCTTGGTAGAAAACTCATTTTAAATGAGCATCTTTCAGCCTTAAAAAAATGTTACAGATTAAACATGTCCAAACTGCATCCACCCTCCATCACATGTGCACTTAATAAAAACAGACCCAAGAAAAGTTTCCAAAATGAAGCTCAAATGAGAATCCTCCAAACTGATGACTGCTAATTCCCCAGCCAGGCCAGTTTCATATCTGCCACTGATGCAGGCTCTTGGGTGTTAAGGGTCTCCATAGCGGGAGTGAAGCAGGCCCATACGCAACAGATTAGAAAAGAGGTAAGGCACCTGAATAAATTGTCAGCACAACTGTTAGAAATTCACTCTTGATCAGATCTGAGTTTCTCCTTAATGTGTTACTTGAATTGAGCTTTAGAATCTTGAAAATAGTGTTCTTTACTGAGCCAATGCACGCCTACATACACATATAAACATATCCTGGGCCTAAACCCTGAGGTCTCCATCCCCACTTGTGTAGAGACAGGACATAGATCAGATCCATGGGACAATATCCTTTTCAGATTAAAAAGGATATACTGTTCATATATCATAAACCAAGAACCCAAGGAACTGTCGAATTAAAACCATACAAGAGACTTTTACAGGGTAGACACACAGGTCAGCAAATCTGATCTACAGTGATCGTCCTAGAGGTTCTTTTAATGAACAGCTCAAAGGCTGCCTTAGTGCAGGATGTTCCCTGTAGCTTCTCTATAACACAGCAAGACAGGCCCTGTTCCCTCCCACCACGGGGCCAAACAGTGGACAGAGCATTTGGTATTGTAAATTGCTAATCTTAACAGAGCACAACTAGGCTCTGCATTGGTGACTGAGGTACAGGGCCAGAGAGGTTCATGGTCTTCAAAATACTGTTTTGTTTTTTCCAACTTCTTATTGTCTGCCCAATGCTGTGCTGTGCAGTAGGAGATGCCAGTTAGTTTGCTGAATAGACACTCTTTTCAGCAAAGTTCATGGCATCTCACATCCCACGTCTCAGCCAAAGCTTTGCAGCAGACCCTGGCTCCAGCTTGGGGCCTCCTTTCAATATGAGGCACTTGGGAACTTGCCCTTGTTTCTTGTGCTTCCCAGTGAGGACTGGGTGTCCTCCTTCTACAAGGATTGCACTGTCCCCTGGGAGCACTGACCAGCCCAAGCTACTCTGCTGAATATGCAGGGGGCACTGAGCATGCGCCGTTCTGACCCAAAGGAGACTAACAACAAACCCTGCTTTGCTCCACAGCCAGCTCACTGGCACGATGTGGGCATTTGGCTTGGCTCACAGGACAGTGAGCCTATGTGAGTCGGGGATGTTTCTGCAGGGTTTGCTAAGCTTTTCTCGAGTTATCAGTGTGGCAGAGGCACATAGGGGTGGAGGTGGAGAGGATGTGGAGGCCACAGCAAGTGGCAGCCAGCTCTACTTGCTAAATAGGCAAATGCTGCAGTGCCCATGATCATTCTGTCTGCAGGAGAGGGAGCTGCCTGCACGGCTGGTCCTCACTGCCCCACATACACACAGGAAGCTGTGTCCAGAGAAAGAAGAAAACAGCTGAGAACAGAGAACTGGAAGGAGAAAAGGACAGATGGAGTAGAGTCAAGAACAAGAAACAAGGTGGTTAAGAGATCCTGCCCCACCTGCTAGGCAGCCCAACACCTAGGGTGGGTGGTCACAGAGCAAGGGGTGAGGCACACCACCGGGGGGAAAAGCCTAGTTTTATTTGATGTGAGGAGAAATTACAATGAATAAATGGATCTACTCTCTAACTTGTTTCACTAGAATACCCGGTAACTTGCTCAGTAACTTCTGAACCCCTGGCAATGTATTGTCAGAGCCCTTCTGTTAAAAAGTGATCTCTTAGAAGCTGCCTACAGATGCTGCCCCTCAACCTGTCCATCTCCTGCCCAGCTGTGGGAGGAACAGGCAAACCAGCTCATTCTTCAAGTTACTTTAGCATTTTCCCCCCAGAGGGATATACTCTATGTGAATATTTTCATGTTGCAATACAGATTTCTATACATGTTAGACTTTGACCAAGTTCATCTGCTAAATTTGAAAATGCCACAGCTATCCTATTAGTGTGAAGTGACCAAAACTGTGAAGATGGCAGAGCAGAAAGATGAAGGAAGTTGAAGGAGCATCTCATGGAATCAACAAAACTCTTATGAGCTGCAATTACCAGTTCTGGACACAGCCAACCTGAAAAGATCTTGTCTGAAATAAGAAATCTCCTTGTTACTATAGGGGGAAAAAAATCCTTTCCCAGCAGAGACCACTTTCCCTAAGGACTAAACGCTTCTCCTTTATTCTCAGCCTAAGCAGAATCCAGACGTTGAGATATGCTGTTGTGTTCTATCATCATCAGGGGAAGCAGGAGAGAAAGGAAGCCGACTGTGTGGAGGGGCTCCTTGTCTCTGCTAAGTAGGCAGCTGGTTTTGATGATAAAGGAAGCTTCCTGTTGCCCATTTTATCACCTCAACTTCATCCTTAATCATACCCTCCATGCTAACTCTGCTCCTCAATGATTTACCTGCTTTGGAATCTCTGTGCTATCTTCCAATAAGCAATGCATGGGCTGATGGCAACTAGCAGGGACTTCCTGGAAGATTTTGTTCCATATCTGGCTAGAGTGAGGTACCTTGAAGCTCAAGAAAGATCAAGGAAAGAGATAACTGGGAAAAGACCTTTACTTTTAAACTCTAGAAAGATTGCTAGGCTTTTACAATGGGACAGTGACCTATGGCTGACCAGGTGCTTGCCTGGGGAGCAATGAGGCTGAAGAGAAAGGAAGGTGATAGGGACAAAGAAAGGACATTGGGAATAAAAGAGCAAAGAGAAAAGAATATCAGTTTAGCATCAAAGAAGGGAGTTGTTGCCTTCAATACTTGTACATTTACAAGAATACTCTACTAGAACGAGTGAAGGCCGTCACCTTTAACATTCTGGTATCATTAACTCGGTAGTTAATTAAGAGAATATTAAACTTCTGCCAGCTGTCTTTTGGAACAGGACCCCGAACATCCACAACTCAGGCACTCTTGTAGCTTCCATCTCCAGTTCTTTTAACCCTGGCCAAGATGGCCGCCTTGGACACTTTCTTTCTGTCATAAGCTAGACCGAGGGCAGCCATGCAGTCGATGAAGAATGTGGTGAAGTTGATGTGCCAGCGGTACTCGCTAGTGGAGTAGTCATAGGGGAAGGCGTGGTGGTAGTTGTGGAAGCCCTCGCCTGGAATAAAAGCAAGGAGAGAAGTTAGGGAGCTCCTTGGATACTTTCTTCCTGATCTTTGCATACCTACCAGCAGGTTAAGGAGATGGGTGGTAGGTATGAGGAAAGGGCCACCCACAGATGCACTGATTCCCCTCATACTGGATCACTAAATACTACAAAATGGCCCACACTTGAGAAGCCTGGCATGTTCATCTCATAAGGGTTTTCCAACACATTACACCCTAGTTTTATACTAGAAGAACTGAGCTACAAAGTAGTGATAAAAACAGGTCATTTGGAAGCCAGGCATGGTAGCGCACACTTGTAATCCCAGTACTTGAGAGGCTGAGATAGGAGGATCTGGGTTCTCAGCCAGCCTCAGCTACTTAATGAGGCCCTCCACAACTTAGTGAGACCCTGTTTCAAAAATAAAGAATAAAAAGCCGGGCGTGGTGGCGCACGCTTGTAATCCCAGCATTTGGGAGGCTGAGACGGGAGGATCCGGGTTCGCGGCCAGCCTCAGCTACCTAGTGAGGCACTCGGCAACTTAGTGAGACCCTGTTTCAAAATAAAGAATAAAAACTAGGGCTGGGGGTGCAGCTCGGAGGTAGAATGCCCCTGAGTTCAATCCCCAGTACCGCAAAAAAAAAAAAATAGGACTTGGGGTATACCTCAGAGGTAGAATGTCCCTGAGTTCAATCCCCAGTATTGCAAAAAACAAAAACAAACAAACAAACAAACAGGTCATTCGGGTTCCTGTGGCTGGTATCCAAACCCTAATCAGAAGACTACTAGATGTGGTCATGTTAGGGACTGGTGACTTACCCACAGCTCCCAGAGATACCAGGATGTTCTCCCGAGATTCAATGTTCTTGTCATAAGGGCGATACCCATACAGGTGGGCAGCGCTGTTCACCAGCCAGGTGGCATTGAGCACTAAAGTGTATCGCAGGAAGGTGGCAACGTACAAGCTGTGTAGAAAGGTTTCACCCCAAAAGTACCAGGGCACCAGGGTGGGCAGGATGAAGCACATCAGCAGGACAGCGGGCTTGTAGTACCTACATAGAGACATCGCAGTGAGTCTGCAGAGAGGGCACTCGAACACCTGCCTGGGCTGTGTCGTTCTTCCTACACTATGAGTACAGCAGGGCAGAAACCAGCATGAGGGGATGGAGCAGAAAAACTTGAGTACACAGTGTTGTTACCTTTTTTTTTTTTTTGTACTGGGGATTGAACACAAGGGCATTCTACCTCCGAGCTATACCCCCAGTCCTATTTTTTATTCTTTATTTTGAAACCCAGTCTCACTAAGTTGCGGAGTGCCTCACTAGGTAGCTGAGGCTGTCCGCGAACCCGGATCCTCCGGTCTCAGCTTCCCAAATGCTGGGATTACAAGCGTGTGCCACCACGCCCGGCTTTAAACAGGGTCTTTGACTGCCATCTCCTGCATGGTTATCCACCACCATGCTGATCAAATAGATGAGGGCCAAATCTCAGACTCATCAGCCACATTCTGCTGACTGGCTCCTGTCCATCTGCCTTTGGGCTCCTTTAACTTGCCCATCAGGGTCTTTGACACAGTCTATGTTGGGGGCCTTGCCTCCACTCTCAGTGAGCACCCCCAAATTCTTTGCCCTGCTTTTCCCTCAGGAGGCGCACTGAGTGTCCGTGATCACCGGCAGGTCTCTGTCCCTCCAGAAGGAGGCGCTGTCCCCCTCTTCACTCTCATGTAGACCAGGCCCCTGACTTTGCAAGGGGGCTGACTGCTGCGTCCCTTCAGCAGTCATGTTTGTGACTTGCCCGGCACTGACACCCCCTGCCTCCAACTCTCTGCCACTCCTGCCACTGCCTCTGTAGCGTGGGTCCTGCCTGCTGTCTCACCTGTGTCCCTGCCTTGCTCCCCTCTGCCTCAGTGGTTACCTTCACCTGTCCCTCTGAAGCACACCTGTGACTGAGCCACATTGCTGCAGAGGAAACCATTAGTAATTCTGTGTTGCCAACTGAATAAAATCCTAGGTCTGTGTCTAGGACTCTGTAGGAATGGGGTCAGTCTCTACAGTCCTTTTTCCTGCATCCTTCCTGGGATATGCAGAGGCTTTAGCTCATTCTCGTCTTTCTTTTTCCCAGTCCTCACTCACACATACTTGTGAAAGTCTCTATCCATGCAATTTTGTTTGTAAACCCTCCCCTGGAGCCAGGCGTGGTGGCTTGTAATTCCAGCATTCGGGAGGCTGAGACCAGAGGATCCGGGTTCGCGGCCAGCCTCAGCTACCTAGTGAGGCACTCCGCAACTTACTGAGACTCGGTTTCAAAATAAAGAATAAAAAATAGGGCTGGGGGTGTAGCTTGGAGGTAGAATGCCTCTGGGTTCAATCCCTAGTACTGCAAAAAACAAAACAAAACAAAACCTCCCCTGGAGTTCTCAACTGAGCAATCACCCTCCTCTTTCTACCTCTCAGGGATGGCATGGTATCATGCTTATTTGGAAACTTGGTTTATCCTTCCATCCCGATAGGCTCCAAGCTTCTTGAAGGATGCAGTCACACTTATCCTTGTGTTCCTGATTGTCCTAGGTCAATAATCTTTTTTTTTATTTTTAATAGGTTTCACTAAGATAACTCATCACAAGAACATTACTTTTATCTGTGGATCTGTGGCACATTAGAAAACTACCTTTAAATGCTGGTTTGAATATGCAAACACAGCAAATCCTCAGCATTTCTTTCATAAATCCTAAGAGCAAGGGTGATGTCTCTAAGCCTCAGGGCCAGGGCCACACCCCAGCTCCATCTGCCCTTCACTCACCTCCTCTGGAACATCACCAGTTTCTCAGCCTGTAGGTCAGACAGGTTCAGTGATCCCCCCTTCTCTTTGACAGCTGGGTGTTTGCGCACAAGCAGCCAACCCACGTGAGAGAAGAAGAAGCCACGTCGGGAATTGTGAGGGTCAGCATCTGTTTCTGTGAACTTGTGGTGGGCGCGGTGATCTCGGGCCCATTCATAGACATCGTTCTAGAGGGACAGAGAAGAGGAGCACAGGCCTGAGGATGGACCCCTCCTGGGAGATTGCAATGCCTGTGAGGGCCCCAGGCTCTCAGCACAACCTCACAGACCTCACTAGAATCTAGCTTCTGGGTGGTGAGGAGGGGCTGCCCGGCCCTGCACACCTGCCCTGAGGCTTAAGAGGAAAAGCAGCTGACATGGTGGGGAGAATGTAGGCAAATCCCAGTGCTCAGTCTCAGTAGGAGAGAACACTGCAAAGCTGCAAGCAACGGGTAAGGGACACGGTCCTCGTGGGGTGCCCAAACTGCAGGCATAGAAAGTATAAGGCAAGTGACCTTAGGTCCCAGGGTGCTGGTCTGTGGATAAGCTCCCAGGAGCTCTCTCCTTTTGTCTTCCTAAGTAACAGCTCACCAGCCTAACAAAGTGGCATGTAACCAATGACCACAATTGCATTGCCAGAGGACCTCTGGATTTGTCTGGGACTCTCTCCATCCAGGCGTGGTAGTGCATGCTTGTAATTCCAATACTTGGGAGGCTGAGACTGGAGGATCCAGGTTCGGGGCCAGCCTCAGCTACTTAGTGAGGCCCTCCACAATTTAGTGAGACCTTGTTTCAAAATAAAGAATAGAAAATAGGACTGGGGGTGTAGCTCAGAAGTAGAAGACCCTGAGTTCAATCCCCAGTACCACACACATACACAAAAAGAATGTACCAATATGCCTGTTCCTTTTCTTTGGCTCACAAGGTAAGAGTCTTCCAGATATACTCTGTGAGGGTGGAGATGATTGTGTATAGCAACCACAGAGAAGACCATAGCATCAACCTATTCAACCGTCCAATGACTCATCTGTAAAATTAGGGATGATGGGAACTACCTCCTAAGGTAAGTGTGAGAAACTAGGGAGTTAAGCTACATCAAATACTTAGCAGTGCCCAGCACATAGCCAGTGTCATAGAAGTGTTTCTCCTCTTATCTGAAATGACATGACAGAGTTCATGAGTCTGTGACACATCACCTTCAATCCCATTGTGGTGGAGTCCTAAGATAGTGACCTTAATGTCCACTGTCCGCCCAGGAAATGAGGGTCAGTGCACTTTATGCTGAAGGACGTCAGCTGCTATACTATATGAGAAGGAAAAAACCTTGGGAGAAAAAAACAATCCTACCCCTAAGAGCCTCTCCTATTTACCTCTATTTCCCATCCCAGTGACTGAAGTATCCCATGCTTGATGGCCTAAATATTGAGCCTGCACTTGAGGTAACCTCCTCTCCAGGCACCAATCCCCCCTCCATTCCACCCTGGACCATCAGCATCAGCTTCTTACCTGGAAAGCCATGGTGTTGGCAACAATCAGGAAGAGTCGCAGGGGCAGCCGAGCTTTGTAAGTGCGATGGCTCCACAGGCGATGAGCCCCTGCTGTGATGCCCAGGGCGCTGACCACATAATAGAAAAACACTGCCAGGACAAAACATAAAGGTGTCACCGACAGGTAAGTTCCATCTGGGAAAGGATGTTAAAGACACTCATCTGGTGTCACATTCTGTGCCTTCTTTAGGCTTTGGATGAGAACCTGCCTTCCCTGAACCTTAATATTGTCACTGGTAGTCTGCAGGGGTGTTATCTCAGGGCCTATCTCCTTTGACCTTCGGCTGACCTTCTCTAAGATGTCCAAGGGCCCAAACTACTCCTAAGAAGCTTAGGACCCATGAGCATGGGTGTTCTGGAAACAGCAGCCAGAGTGATCTGGATGCTGTCCAAGTGGAGAAGTCCCTAGTTGTAGGGGACTCTCAGAGGACGTAGTGGTGTGCCTGTTTACTGCCTGGTACAAAAGCATTTCAATATTGTAGCAGGCAGTGTAGCTGTATTTGCATGGTGGCTCAGGTTCTACCAGGATATTAATATACTGTAATCCACTTTATATCTTGAGCAGAGTAGGTGCTTTTTTTTATTCTTTATTTTGAAACAGGGTCTCACTAAGTTGCAGAGGGTCTCACTAAGTAGCTGAGGCTGGCCGTGAACCCAAACCCTCTGGTCTCAGCCTCCCAAATGCTGGGATTACAAGCATGTGCCACCACGCCCAGCTCGAGTAGGTGCTTTTAAAATCACATATTGCAGTTGAACAAATAGATTCTGAGAAAGGTTAAGTTTTTATCTAGGGTCACACAGCTAGTAAACTGGCCCAGGTTTGAAGCTAGGTTTTGTGTCAACAAGCAGTTCTTGTTTAACCTCTACCATCTGCTCCCCAAGATATGTACCCAGTTCCTGCAATTATCCTTTGCCATGTCCCTCTGTCAGCCCAGACTCTCCCTGCCAAGGCTAATTCTAGACCAATGCCAGGGGACATTTAAAACTGGTATGGAGCTGAGCGTGGTAGCGCATGCTTGTAATCCCAGCATTTGGGAGGCTGAGAACGGAGGATCCAGGTTCTCGGACAGCCTCAGCTACCTAGTGAGGCCCTCCACAACTTAGTGAGACCCTGTTTCAAAATAAAGAATAGAAAATAGGGCTGGGGGTGTAGCTTGGAGGTAGAATGCCTCTGAGTTCAATCCCCAGCACCGCAAAAATAAAATAAAATAAAGTTGGCATGGGAATACTGTAACGTTGGCCTGCCTCAGCCTCCTCTAGACCTGGACATAGGCTCCAGAAGTACACATATGCCAGGCATAGTGGCGCAAGCTTGTAATCCTAGTACTTGGGAGGCTGAGACCGGAGGATCCAGGTTCCTGGCCAGTCTCACCTATTTAGTGAGGCACTCTGCAACTTAGTGGGACTCTGTTTCAATTTAAAACATAAAATTGGGCTGGGGGTATAGCTCAGAGGTAGAATGCCCCTGAGTTCAATCCCCAGTACCACAAAATAAGTAAGTAAATAAATAAATCAAAGTACAGCCGGGCGTGGTGGTGCACGCTTGTAATCCCAGCATTTGGGAGGCTGAGACCGGAGGATCTGGGTTCTCGGCCAGCCTCAGCTACCTAGTGAGGCACTCTGCAACTTAGTGAGACCCTGTTTCAAAATAAAGACTAGAGCCGGGTGTGGTGGCGCATGCTTGTAATCCCAGCATTCGGGAGGCTGAGACCGGAGGATTCAGGTTCGCGGCCAGCCTCAGCTAACTTAGTGAGACTCGGTTTCAAAATAAAGACTAAAAAATAGGGCTGGGGGTATAGCTCAGAGGTAGAATGCCCCTGGATTCAATCCCCAGTACCGCAAAAATAAATAAATAAATAAATAAATAAATAAATAAATAAATAAATAAAGTACACATGGGATCTCTAACCTGGAAGAAGGGGGTGCCCTTCTCTTCCTGTGTTCAAAGCTCTAGGAGTCTGGGGCTGAGGCCTTGGGAGTACTGATAACAATGTTTCGTTACAGGCAGGGAGCTGGCAACAATGGATCTTAAGGGGCCACAGAACTTAATTGTGTTTTTTTTGTTTTTTTTTTTTCTTTTTTTCTTTTCCTGGTACTGGGATGAAACCCAGGGGCATTCTACTTCCAAGCTATACCCCTAGCCCTATTTTTTATTCTTTATTTTGAAACAAGGTCTCACTAAGTAGCTGAGGCTGGCTGGGAACCTGTGATTCTCCTGTCTCAGCTTCCTAAGTAGTGGTATTACAAGCCTGGGCCACCATAGTTGTGGTTTTAGAGAGCCAACATTGTAACAAAGTCTCTTAGAGTCTTCTGCAGCCCAATTAGTTTCCTTAACAGCCTTCTCATCTCCACCCCTACCTCCATCACCCTATCCAATTTCTCCTATAGGATTCCCCCAGTAAAGCCATAAGCCAGCGACTATCCAAGGAAAGTGCTGTCCAGATCCCTCTGAGCTGGGCTTGAGGCTCCAGGTGATCTGTGGCTTTTGGCCACCTGGTGATTGAGATCTTTGCAGATACAGTATCTGACCACACCCATACCTGGAAAAGTACAATGAAGCCAGGGCCCTGCAATCTCTAGGAGGGAAGAAAGGGCTTTGGGCAAAGAAGCACTCAGCTCAGAGGCAAGAAAGAATCCTGGGTTGTTTAACAGCCAGATGAACCTGGGACATTGACCCTGAAAGCACATGGGATCCCATCTTAACAGAGGAATTGGGACAAGAACCCAGGCACTCTGGTGACTGTTCTATCCACACCTGTAGGCCTGTCAATTAAAACTCTCAGTCAGCTGGGCATGGTGGTGCATGCTTGCAATCCCAGTACTTAGGAGGCTGAGACCAGAGGATCTCAGGTTCATGGCCATCCTCAGCTGGAATCTGAAGGCCTCAGTGAGACCCTGCTTCAAAATAAAGAATAAAAAAATCAGACTGGGCCGGGCGTGGTGGCGCACGCTTGTAATCCCAGCATTGGGGAGGCTGAGACCGGAGGATCCGGGTTCGCGACCAGCCTCAGCTACCTAGTGAGGCACTCCGCAACTTAGTGAGACTCGGTTTCAAAATAAAGAATAAAAAATAGGGCTGAGGGTATAGCTCGGAGGTAGAATGCCCCTGAGTTCCATCCCCAGTACCGCAAAAAAAAAAAAAAAAATCAAACTGGGAGTAAAGCTCGGAGGTAGAATGCCCCTGGGCTCAATCTGAGTTCTGGGA
The DNA here is from genome assembly GCA_004027655.1 of Graphiurus murinus. Taxonomy (NCBI): domain Eukaryota; kingdom Metazoa; phylum Chordata; class Mammalia; order Rodentia; family Gliridae; genus Graphiurus; species Graphiurus murinus. The sequence continues at coordinate 6,782 of PVLC010024459.1, read as the reverse complement.
AAAAACCAAAAACAAAAAAACTCAATTAGATTAGTTCTTTCTCCCCCAGGGAAGGACTGTTGGTGTCCACAAGTGGTTAAGCACATCTCATAGCTCTGCCCAAAGGAGCAGACTGGCTGGGTTTTGCCCTTCAGCTCTACCCCGGGGGGGGGGGGGGGGGGGGGGC
>PVLC010024458.1:13030-24746 GCA_004027655.1 Graphiurus murinus | reverse complement strand
GCGGTACTGGGGATTGAACTCAGGGGCATTCTACCTCCGAGCTACACCCCCAGCCCCTTTTTATTCTTTATTTTGAAACAGAGTCTCACTGAGTTGCGGAGTGCCTCACTAGGTAGCTGAGGCTGGCCGCGAACCCGGATCCTCCGGTCTCAGCCTCCTGAATGCTGGGATTACAAGCGTGCGCCACCACGCCCGGCTTATTCTTTATTTTTGAAACAGGGTCTCACTAAGTTGCGGAGGGCCTCACTAGGTAGCTGAGACTGACCGCAAACCTGGATCCTCCTGTCTCAGCCTCCCAAATGCTAGGATTACAAGCGTGCTGGCACTGTTTTTTTTTTCTTGTTTATGGTGTTGGGTATTTTAACACAGGGCCTGGTGCATGCCAGGCAATCCCTCTACCACTGAACTACACCCCCAGCCCTGGAGTAATTTTATAGTCTGTAAAATAAGTTTTTGTGATGTGTTAATTATCTGCCTTAGAAATGGGCTATTTCCTGGTTCATTTAATTTAGTGAGAAACTACCCAGTGCTGGTAGGGTTCTGGAATAGGTGGTGGCAACTTTTTTTTAGGAGGGGGGTACCGGGAATTGGTGTGGAGGTCTATCTCTGAGTTATAACCCCAGTTTGCCCTTTCTTGCTTATTTATTTACAGGGTCTCAATAAGTTGTTGAGGCTGGTCTTGAGCCTGCAATCCTGTCTTAGCTTCCCAAGTACTGGGATTACAGGTATATGCCACTGCTCCCAGCTATATTTTTTTAAAAAATAGGTGTTCTCAGAAAGGTAGACTAACTTGTCCAAAGCTATTCATGTTCATAGTTTAATATGGTATGAGCCAGGCGTGGTGGCACACGCTTGTAATCCCAGCATTTGGGAGGCTGAGACCGCAGGATTCGGGTTCGAGGCCAGCCTCAGCTACCTAGTGAGGCCCTTCGCAACTTAGTGAGACCCTGTTTCAAAATAAAGAATAAAAAAATAGAGCTGGGGGTATAGCTCGGAGGTAGAATGCCCCTGAGTTCAATCCCCAGTACCACATACACACAAACACAAAAATTCAGTTCAGGCCTTTCTTTAACACTTAGTCTATTTCCTACTATACACACTGATTAGCAATTATAAGTTTTCTGGGAAGAAAAGTTTACAGTTTCAACTTTGGTATAGAAAAGCAAAACATTTCAGTTTTTTTTTGTTGTTGTGTCTATGTTTAAGGTAGGTTATATTGCTGTCTCAACTAAAGGCTCAGTTGTTAGAGGAATTTACATGCTTATCTAAAAACCTAGAGGCTGGTTCTTCCCCCCCCCCCCCCACCAGGAATGGAACCCAAGGACATTCTACTTCTGAGCTACATCCCCCAGCCCTTTTTATTTTTCATCTTGGCAAAGGATCTTTAAGTTGCTGAGATTGGCCTTGAACCTGTGATCCTCCTGTCTCAACCTCCCAACTACTAGGATTACAAGCCTGTGGCATTATGCCCTGCTACCTCAAGTTTTTAAAGATATTTTCACATTGAAAATAGTTTTATCACTCGGGCATGGTGGTACACATTTATAATCCCAGTACTTCGGAGGCTGAGACAAAAAGAACACAGGTCCGCTGTCAGCCTCAGCAACTTAGACCATTTCAAAGTAAAAAAAATAAGATAGGGTTGGTGGTGAAGGTCAGAGGTGAACACTTCTGGATTCAATCCCCAGTACCAACAACAACAACAAAAAGTTTGATGTATTATCTGATTTGACTATGTACGGGTTAAACAGGTTAAATTGTCACTGTTACTTGAAGCAGGAAGAAAATGAGTCATGGGGAAATGTTTCAGGTAGCACTACTTGCTAATGGTAAAACTGCAGTCCCTTGTTTCTGTCTTTTGGTAGAATTTAACACAACAATATACCTACAACCAAAGTGGGTCTGCCTCTACCCCAACTATAATTTGAACAGGAGGTCAGAGCACTTTGAGTGGAAAACGTACCCCCACACACATCGCCTGTCTTTCTTCCTTTTGGCTGTTATAGTGAGAGAAATGAACAGATAGCGTCAACATTTGCTTCCTTGCTATTCTAAGCCAGTAAGTAGTATAGCATCTTGCACACAGTAAACATTGTAGATGTATATTTAGTTTCTGAAAGAGTTCAGTGTCACAACGGGGAGAAATATTTCACTTTGAAAAGAATGTTTTTTGTTGTTGTTTTTGTTTTTGTTTGCGGTTCTGGGGATGGAACCTGGGGGCATTCTACCTCCGAGCTATACCCCCAGCCCTATTTTTTAGTCTTTATTTTGAAGCAGAGTCTCAATAAGTTGTGGAGTGCCTCACTAGGTAGCTGAGGCTGGCCTCGAACCCAGATCCTCCAGTCTCAGCCTCCCAAATGCTGGGATTACAAGCATGCACCACCACGCCCAGCTGAAAAGAATGTTTAAACACGTTTTTTCCTTTGTGTATACCAGCTTTGTAAAAAAACTAATTATCCCAGAATAACCAAATATAACCAAACCCTTACTTATCTGTTGCTGTGATAATTTAATGAAAGTTGGGGAGGCCATCAGCTACACTTGGATATAGCTGATGGGGTTTGAGTGTTGTGGCAACTTTTAACATGATGCTTGATGCTACCATTTTTTTTTTTTTTTTCCTCCTGAGCATTTTGGTCTTTAAATGCCATTTTATGGAGCCAGGCTTTGTGGCACACACCTGTAATCCCAGGTCTTGGAAGGCTGAGACAGGAAGATCACAGGTTTGAGGCCAACCTCAGAAAACCTCCTGGGTTCAATCCTTAGGGTGTGCACACATAAAAGAAAATGCCATCATGCAAACTGATCTGAAAATATAATCAGGAAAAGCCGGGTGTGGTGGCGCATGCTTGTAATCACAGTACTTGGGAGGCTGAGACTGGAGGATCCAGGTTTTCGGCTAGCCTCAGCTACTTAGGCTCTCCAGAACTTAGTGAGACCCTGTTTCAAAAATAAAGAAAAAAGGGGGGACTGGGGGTGTAGCTTGGAGGCAGAATGCCCATGGGTTCAATTCCCAGTACTGCAAAATAATAACAATAATAATAATAATAATCAGGAAAAGAGGGACTTGTATCACAGAACTGCAGTAGATTTTTTTTTTTTTAATTTGGAAACAGTCTTACTAAGTTGCTGAGAGTCTCCTTGAGTTACTGAGGTTGGCTTCAAACTTGAAATTCTGTCTCAGCCTCCCAAGAACTGGGATTACAGGCATGCACCCCCATACTCGGCCTGCAGTAGACTTTAAAGTGTACATTAGTCTCTCACTTGGATGAGCTTTTTGGACTCCTTTTTTTTTTTGCGGTACTGGGGATTGAACTCAGGGGCATTCTACCTCCGAGCTACACCCCTAGCCCTATTTTTTTTATTCTTTATTTTGAAACCGAGTCTCACTAAGTTGCGGAGTGCCTCACTAGGTAGCTGAGGCTGGCCGCGAACCTGGATCCTCTGGTCTCAGCCTCCCGAATGCTGGGAATACAAGCGTGCGCCACCACGCCTGGCTCTGGACTCCTTTTTGTTTTGTTTTGGGTGTTACTGAGAATTGAATCCAGGGCCTCACCAGTGCTACACAAGTGCTCTACCTGTGTGTGTGTGTGTGTGTGTGTGTGTGTGTGTGTGTGTGTGTGTTGGGGATTGAACCCAGGGGCATTCTGCCTCCAAGTGACATATCCAGCCCTTTATTTTTTGTTTTGAAACTCAGTCTCCCTAGGTTGCTGAGGCATCCTTGAACATACGATCCTCCTGTCTCAGCCTCCCAAGTACTGGGATTTCTGGCATGTACCTTTCACTTGTAATGTGTTTCTGGATTATCATTTTCAGGGCTCATTTTCCTACTGTTCAAAAGTTCGGTTACACTGGTTATGTAATAGATATTGGGGTGGGCACTTTGAATAAAAATTTTTAGTACTCATAGTAATCCTGTGAGGTAACTTATTTTTCCTTACCATAAATCTTGGTGTTTTGATAAGTTGTTTAGTTTTCTTTAGTAGGTCTATTTTTCTGCATCCCGCCAGAAATACAGAGTTTTTGTTGTTAATGTGAAATCCTCCCATTCCAAAATAGGTGGCCAGTTTTCGGTTCTGATTGAGACATTTTGTAAATGCTACCTCTCTATGCACTATCTTACCCTGATCCACAATCCACAGAAGTGGTGTTCTTGTTTTCTTGCTAACAGTATATGACATCTCCTACCTGAGGTTGTCTTAGTAACATCCTGAGTATACAGACCTCCATTATTGAGTTTTTGTTTTGTTTTTTGGGGTAGTATTGGGGATTTGTCTCAGGGGCATTCATTCTACCTCCGAGCTACACCCCCAGCCCTTTTTTTTTTTTTTGCGTTACTGGGGATTGAACTTCCAAGCTATACCCCCAAGCCCTATTTTTTATTCTTTATTTTGAAACTGGGTCTCACTAAGTTGCAGAGTGCCTCACTAAGTAGCTGAGGCTGGCCTCGAACCCGGATCCTCTGGTCTCAGCCCCCCAAGTACTGGGATTACAAGCATGCGCCACCATGCCTGGCTCATTATTAGTATATTTTGGGCATTCATTTAAGTCAGAATATATAAGTTTATTTCATTTAAAAGTAGCATAGGCCTGATGTGGTGGTCTAGGACCCTGTCTTAACAATTTTTTTTCCTTTTGGTGGTACTGAGAATTGAACCCAGAGTTATTCTACCTTCAACTTATACTCCAGCCTTTTTTTTTTTTTTTTTGCGGTACTGGGGATTGAACTCGGGCATTCTACCTCCGAGCTATACCCCCAGCCCTATTTTTTTTACTTTATTTTGAAACCGGGTCTTACTAAGTTGCGGAGTGCCTCACTAGGTAGCTGAGACTGGCCGCGAACCTGGATCCTCCGGTCTCAGCCTCCCGAATGCTGGGATTACAAGCACGCCCGGCTACTCCCAGCCTTTTTTAAAAGAAAATTTTGTGTATTTATTTTGAAGTAAGGTCTTACTGAGAATCTTGATAAATTGCTTAAGCTGGTCTTGAATCTGTGATCCTCCTGTCTGAGCCTTGTGAACTGAGATTATAGATGTGTGCTACCTCACCAGCACAAATTTTTTTTTCAAAGATCTGAGGATGTAGCTCAGTATTAGTGCTCTTGCCTAGTGCAAGAGCTCTGGGTTCAATCCCTGGTACCACTTCAAAAAAAAAAGCACAGTATCCCACTGTATGTATTTAGTTTCTTGTTTTGTTTTGTTTGGTATTGGGGATTGAATGCAGAGGCATTCTACCTCTGAGCTACACCCCCAGCCCTATTTTATTTTTATTTTGAAACAAGGTCTCGCTAGGTTGATGAGTGTCTCACTACTTGCTAAGGTTGTCCTCCAACCTACAATCCTCCTGTCTCAGCCTCCCAAGTGCTGGGATTACAGGTATACGTTACTATGCCTGGCTCACTGTGTATTAATTCATACAATACCTTATTGGTAGCATTTCCCCCCCCTCGGGGTGCATTGAGACTCTTAAAACTTTTATTAATTCACTTAAAATGTTTTCTTAACTTGGTGTGGTGATACACTCATGTAATCTCTATTTTTGAGGCTGAGACAGGAGGATCACAGGTTCAAGACCAGCCTCAGGAATTTAGTGAGACTCTCAGCAACCTAGAAAGACCCTGTTTGAAAACAAAAATTAAAAGGCCTAGGAGCTGGGCGTGGTGGCGCACGCTTGTAATCTCAGTACTTGGGAGGCTGAGACCAGAGGATCCGGGTTCAAGGCCAGCCTCAGCTACCAGTGAGGCTCTCCGCAACTTAGTGAGACCCTGTTTCAAATAAAGAATTAAAAAATAGGGCTGGGGAGCTGGGTGTGGTGGCGCATGCTTGTAATCCCAGCGTTCGGGAGGCTGAGACAGGAGGATCCGGGTTCGAGGCCAGCTTCGGCTACCTAGTGAGGCACTCCGCAACTTAGTGAGACTCGGTTTCAAAATAAAGAATAAAAAATAGGGCTGGGGGTATAGCTCGGAGGTAGAACGCCCCTGAGTTCAATCCCTAGTACTGCAAAAAAAAAAAAAAAAAATAGGGCTGGGGGTATAGCTTGGAAGTAGAATGCCCCTGAGTTCAATCCCCAATACTGCAAAAAAAAAAAGGCCTAGGAGTGTAGCTTGGTGGTATAATACCTCTGGGTTCAATGCCCTGTACCCCCTACACATAAATAAATGTTTTCTTTAATATTACATGCTAACAAAATAAAATATTAAGGATAACTTTTCTAGACCCTGTTTCAAAATAAAATTGGGCTGGAGGTGTAGCTCAGAGGTGGATTGCCCCTGGGTTTAACCCCCAGTACCCTCCAAAACAAAACTTTTTAACCTTTCCCACAGTATAAAAAGGCTCCTTAGAATCTGCACACCAATTTTAAGCTAAACTCAGGTTGGAAAAATTTCTCTAATTTTGGCTTTAATTTTTTAAAAAGTGTCATTCAAAAGTATATAGTACATCTATGTAGTGAAGAGTATTGAGAGAAGTGAAGAAAAAGATGCAACACGTCTGAAAATATTTTTAAGTTTTAAAAAAGTTTTAAAAAGGGAAAACTTCAAGGGCAAGAATGTATTACTGATTGTGGTAGTGTGCACCTATAATCCCAGTACTCCGGGAGCTGAGACAGGAGGATTGCATGTTTGAGGCTATCCTTAATTACTTAGTGAGACCCTGTCCAAAGTAAATGAGTAAGAGTAGGGCTGGGGATGTAGCTTGAAGGTAGAATGCTCCTGAGTTCAACCCCCAGTACACACACAAAAAAGAGCAAGAATATATTATAAATAACTGAATAGATGAGCAGTTCATTACATTACATCTGATGGCTGGACTCATCAGAGAGAGGTCTTAAAGAATGCTTGCTTCACACTTGTAATCTCAGTACTTGGGAGACTGAGACAGGAGAATTGCAGATTTGTGGCCAGCTTCAGCTACTTAGTGAGGCCCTCTGCAACTTGTGAGACCCTGTTTCAAAATAAAGAATAAAAAATAGGGCTGGGGGTGTAGCTCAGAGGTAGAATGGCCCTGGGTTCAATCCCCAGTACCTCCCCCTACCCCCCCGAAAAAAACACTTGCTTATAGAGGGCCTCACTAAGTTGCTAAAGCTGTGCCATGTATTGTTGGCCAAGTCTTGTCAGAAAGTAAGGAAGGGAGGGAAAGAAAGAAAAAGGGAGAGAGAAAGAAAGCATAGTAGTACACTCATGCAATCTCAATACTTGGGAGGCTGAGAAAGGATTATAGATTCGAGACCAGCCTCAGCAATTTAGCAAGGCTCTCCACAATTTAGTGAGACCCTGTTTCAGATAAAAAATAGAGCTGGGGTGCAGCTCAGAGGTAGAATTTTCCTAGGTCCAATCCTTAGTAACACAATTTTTTTTAATCACATGAAAAAGGTATACAAGTTGTAAGTGGTAATATGATGAGTTTCACAAACTAACCCACACACAGATGAAGTAATAAAACATAACCAGCCCTCTAGAAGCCTGCTTCTGCAGTTTTTATTTGGGGCTGCAGACTGAACCCAAGGGTGTTCTACCTCTGAGCTAAACCCTAGTGCTCTTTTACTCTATTTTGAAACAGGGCCTCAATAAGTTGCTGAAGCTCATCTGGAGCCTGTGATCCTCCTGTGTCAGCCTTCCAAGTACTTGGATCATGGGTGTGTTTCACCAGGTCTAGTTTACTTCTGCAGCTTTTAAGCAGCTTTTACATACTTGATAACTGACCCATTCTAAGTGTACACTTCTTTTTTTGTTGTTTTAGTATATTCACAGGTTTGCATCCATATCCCCTGTAAAAGAAATCATGTTCCCATTAGCAATCCCCATTTTTTTTTCACACATTTCCCCCTACCCCTAAACAACTAGTAATCTATTTTGTCTCTGTAAATTTACCTATTCTGGATAATCTCATATAAATGTACTCATACAATATATGGAGTTTTTTTGTTTGTTTGTTTTGCAGTACTAGGAATTGAACCCAGGGACATTCTACCGCCAGCTTACACCCCTAGTCCTATTATTCTTTATTTGGAAACAAGATCTCACAAGGTGCAGAGGGCCTCATTAAGTAGCTGAGGCTGGCTCAGCCTCCCAAGTACTGGGATTACAAGTGTGTGCCACCATGTCCAGCTATATATATGGTCTTTTTTAACTGTTATCTTTCACTTGTTCTGTTTTCAAAGTTTATGTTGTAGCATGCCAGAATTTACTTTGTATAATGTGTAAAATGGATATATCACATTTTATTTATCCATTCATCATTAGTTAGTGGATCTTTGGGTTGCCTCCATTATCTATTATGAAAATCCTGCCATGATTTTATACATGTATATAAAGTTTTTGTGGAGGCATGTGTTTTTATTTCTCTTGGGAGGTATGTAACTCTGCTTTACTCTCTTTTGGGGGGGGTACAGGAAGTGCTGGAGATTGAACCCAGGGTTTTGTGTATGCTGGGCACTATTGAGTTACTCTCCAACCTCTTTTTTTTTTTTTTTTGTGGTACTAGGGATTAAACACAGGGGCATTCTACCTCCAAGCTACGCCCTCAGTCCTATTTTTTATTCTTTATTTTGAAATAGGGTCTCATTAAGTTGCGGAGGGCCTCACTAAGTAGCTGAGGCTGGTCAGGAACCTGGATCCTCCTGTCTCAGCCTCCCAAATGCTGGGATTATAAGCGTGCACCACCACGACCCGGCCACTTTTTACTTTTTGAGGACCTGCCAAACTTTTACCAGTGGAAGCTTCATTTTACCTTCTCATAAACAATGTATGAGGATTTCAGTTTCTGTGTGTTGTTGTCAACACTTGTTATTGTCTTTGTAAACATCCTAGTGAGTGAAATAGTATCCCATTGTTGGTTTTCTGTTTCTTTTTCTTCTTTTGTGTTTCTGGGGATTGAACTCGGGCATGCTATACCCCCAGGTCCCCCCCCCCCCCCCCCCCCTTTTTTTTTTTGGCAGTACTGGGGATTGAGCCCAGGAGCATTCTACCTCCAAGCTACACTCCCAGCCCTATTTTTAATTCTTTGTGTGTGTGTGTGTGTGGTACTGGGGATTGAACTCAGGGGCATTCTACCTCCAAGCTACACCCCCAGTCTTATTTTTCATTCTTTATTTTGAAACAGGGTCTCACTAAATTGCGGAGTGCCTCACTAGGTAGCTGAGGCTGGCCGCGAACCTGAATCCTCCGGTTGGTCGTAGCCTCCCAAATGCTGGGATTACAAGTGTGAGCCTTTAAAAAGGCATTTACTTAGTTGTATCTTCTAAAAAATTTACAAAGTAATCTAGTTTTTTCATTCACTGTATTTTACTTATATGATTTTCTACAGATGAATTTTTTTGTTTTGAGCACGAGTTATATTTCAAAGTGGGTTTTGTTGGAATATATTTTCTCATGAAATATAATACATATGTACCCTGAGTAATTTTTTTCCCCCCGGTGGTACTAGGGATGGGACCCAGGGCATTTACACCCAAAGTATACCCCAAGCCCTATTTTTATTCTTTATTTTGAAACAAGGTCTCATTAAATTGCAGAGGGCCTCACTAAGTAGCTAAGGCTGGCCACAACCTGCAATCCTCTTGTCTCAGTCTCCTAAATATTGGGGTTACAACCATGCTCCACCATGCCCAGATCTGAGTAATCTTAAAAAGTCAGCTTGATCCATAAATACCTGCATACATTACTTTTTCATTGGAAAAGAGTACAATGAAATTTTGTGTGTGTGTGTGTGTGTGTGTGTGTGTGTGTGTGAGAGAGAGAGAGAGAGAGAGAGAGAGAGAGAGAGAGAGAGAGATACTGAGACGGAATTGAACCCAGGGGCATTCTACCTCTGAGTTATGCCCCCAGCCCTATTTTCTTTTTTTTTTTTTTTAATTCTTATTTTGAACCTTCGATCCTCCTGTCAGCCTCCCAAGTACTGTGATTACAAGCATGCGCCATCATACCCAGCTCCAATTTTTTTTTTTTTTTTTTGTGGTACTGGGGATTGAACTCAGGGGCATTCTACTTCCGAGCTATACCCCCAGCCATATTTTTTATTTTGAAACGGAGTCTCACTAAGTTGCGGAGTGCCTCACTAGGTAGCTGAGGCTGGCCGCAAACCCAGATCCTCCGGTCTCAGCCTCCCGAATGCTGGGATTACAAGCGTGTGCCACCACGCCTGGCTCAATTTTTTGTTTTAATAGTTAAAACAGTGAAAGAATACAAAGATTGTTGAAGATTTCTAGTTTTGTTTAATTTAGTTTTTTTTAAGTACTGGGAATTGAACCCAGGGGCATTCTACCTCTGAGCTATACTCCCAGCCCTGTTTTTTATTCTTTATTTTGAAATAGGGTCTCACTAAGTAGCTGAGGTTGGCTGTTTCTTAGTTTTGATTTTCTTTTGTGGTGCCGGGGATTGAATTAAGCATGTACTCTAACACTGAGCCACACCCTCATCCTCCAACTTTTAGTATTTTTAAGGGGCTCTATACATTCTTTTCATTCACTTGTTGCATTGTCTTGTTTTGAATGTATTATCACAGTTTTTACCATCAAGTAAAATCTCAATAGTTGTACATAAAGAACATTGAAAAGGCACTGGAAATTTTGGTTTGATTAATCTGGCAAAAGTTGGAAAAGGGAAGAAGAGTATTACAATTTTCTTTAAAATGTAGGAATTCTTACTGGAACCTCAATAAGTCAAAAATACAGGGAAAAGGAAAGGAAGAATGAAAAGAGAACCGAAAGAAATAGGGGTTGGAGGATACAGATAGTTTAATTTATTTAGAATGTTTAGTTACCTTAAGCACAGAAAGAGCAAGGGACTGGTTTTGGGCTTATCTGGTAATCTGTGTCAAAGACAGTGAGAAATTGTGTGGAATGGGAAGCTATTTATGTGCACCAGACATCCACATCAGAACTTGGTAAAATACTGATATTTTGCTATATTCAGTATCATTTAGCACTTCTCTGGACAAATAGTGAATATAAATCATTGATATTGGTCAGTGTCATAAAATTAATAAAAGAATTTTAGCATAAAGGTTAGGTAAATTAGGAAATGTTAAGAGCACTGACTCTTCTCAGTTATCCAGCCACTATTTGGAATAGGTAGAGCTCATAAAGCAGTAACTATATGCTACATACCATGAGTCTTCCACTGCAAAGGTCTAAACAAAACTACAAACTACTTACTATCAGGAATAAATGGATTTGAAGATGGAAAAAGTATGGCAGCCCCTTTATTAAGCAATAGAAATATTTGTAGCTAGGCATGGTGATGCACACCTATAATCACTGTACTTAAGCTAAAACAGAAGGATTAGATCACAGGTTTGAGGCTAGCTTCAGGAATTTAGAGATACCCTGTTTAAAAGAAGAAAAAAAAGTGGGGGCTGGGGTTGTGGCTTGGAGGTATAATACCCCTGGTTCAGAAAGAAGAAAGAAACGGAAACATTGGCTATGCGTGCCTGTAATCCCAGCTCCTTGGAAGGCTGAGGCACTAGGATTGCTTTGAGTACATGAGTTCAGGCCAGTCCAGGCTACATAGCAAGGCTGTTATCAAAAGACTCTCTGAAAGTGACACTTAATTTGGGGGATGTACTTAGGGTAGTGGCTTATATTTGCAGATGTTTTCTCGTTTCATTCCTAATCTAGAAACATAGATCACATTCTGTTATAGCCCTTATATATTCCTCCTCCCCTCTTTTTTTTTTTTTTTTTTTTTTTTTTTTTTTTTTTTTTTTTTTTTTTTTTTTTT
>PVLC010024458.1:0-12930 GCA_004027655.1 Graphiurus murinus | reverse complement strand
ACTACTTATTGAGGTGGTCCTCCAACCTGCAATTCTCCTGTGTCAGCCTCCCAAGTACGGGATTACAAGCGTGTGCCACCATACCCATACTCTTATATACATATTTTAAAGTATTTCTCGAAGTTACACAGTGTATCAAAGACTTAAACCCATACCATCTGAGGGGAACTCAAAGGCTCTAAACAAAGTAGTGATGGAAATGAGACCATCAGTTATCCTGGTTCGATCAGTATACATTATGCAGATATATTGGAATATCACACGACACCCTATAAGTATGTGCAATTATTACTTGTTAATCAAAAATTTTAATGTTGGAGATAGAACTGCTAGAAAAATTAAAGCACGTGCTCAAAAAAGAAAGAAAAAAAAAAGAAAAAAAAATAAAACAAACAAAAAAAGAAAAATTAAAGCATATAATCATGCTCATGCCTAATTAGATTATTACACATTGTATGCATGTATGGAATTGCCACGTTATACTTCATTATTTATTTTGCAGTACCGGGGATAGAACCCAGGGGCATTATACCTCCGAGCTACACCCCCAGCCTTATTTTTAATTATTTTGAAACAGGATCTCACTAAATTGCAGAGGGCCTCACTAAGTAGCTGAGGCTGGCTGCAAACCTGTAATCCTCCTGTTCCAGCCTCCCAAGTACTGGGATTACAAGCGTGCACCACCATGCCTGGCTACTTTTTCTTCTTTAACTGAAGTTGTATGTGATCTTATATTCAACAAAAATATATATATAAGTAAGGGAATAACATTTTGCTGTTTTGCAATAATATAATGGAATGTCTTTTTTTGTTTGTTTGTTTCATAGGTTCTCTACTTTTAGAGTCCAAAATAAATCCTAACACTGCATACCAGAAACAACAGGTAAAAATTTGAAGATATTGTGTTTTATTGTGTATTATCCTCAGTTTGGTGATTAAATAAAAATTTACTCTCTGGTTCTTTACAATGAAAAATTCAGGACAGATTATAACTTTTTGCTAGTCTAATTATAAAAGTATCTCTACCAATCTTGTAGTGCTTAAACTTTTTTTTTTTTTTTTTTTGGTACTTGGATTGACCCCAGGGTATTATACTGCTGAGCTATACTATATGCCCCTTTATTTTTTACTTTATTTATTTACTTGTTTGTTTATGATACTGGAGATGGAATCTAAAAACATTGTACCTCCCAGCTATACCCCTCGCCCTATTTTCTTCTTCTTTTTTTTTTGGCGGTACTGGGGATTGAACCCACGGGCATTCTACCTCCGAGCTACACCCCTAGCCCTATTTTTTATTCTTTGTTTTGAAACAGGGTCTCACTAAGTTGCAGAGGGCCTAAGTAGCTGAGGCTAGCCAGAACCTGTGATCCTCCTGTCTCAGCCTCCCAAGTACTAGGATTACAAGCCTGCGACACCACACCAGGCTTACCCCATATCCCTTTAAATTTTACTTAGAAGCCGGGCGTGGTGGCGCACGCTTGTAATCCCAGCATTCGGGAGGCTGAGACCGGAGGATCCGGGTTCGCGGCCAGCCTCAGCTACCTAGTGAGGCACTCCGCAACTTAGTGAGACCCTGTTTCAAAATAAAGAATAAAAAACAGGGCTGGGGGTATAGCTCGGAGGTAGAATGCCCCTGAGTTCAATCCCCAGTACCACAAAAAAAAAAAAAAAATTTTACTTAGAGACAGGATCTTGCTGAGTTGTTGAAGTTAGCATTAAACCTGCGATCCTCCTGTCTCAGCCTCCCAAGTCCTGGAATTCCAGGCATGCATCAATGCACCCAGCTATAGTAATTTTATATTTTAAATAAAAAGCTTGTCTTGAGCTGAGTTTGTTTCCAGTATTCTGGCAACTGAGCCTTAACTTTAGCGTAACAGTTTTCTTGTTTTTACCTCAAGAAAAAGGTGAGCATTGATCAAATAATTGGCTATTAACACAAGTAAGTGGTGGAAATTCTTTCTTGTGATGTTGTAGATGCTAGTGCAGATAGAATGTTAGTATTTCCCTAAAGAGCAATACTGTATAAATACCAATCTGATTTCTTACCTGGTCTCAGTAGGGCTTTGAACAGTAACTTCTACTTGAGTACACTCTTTGTTTTTTTTTGTTTTTGGTAGTACTGGGGATTGAATCCAGGGACATTCTACCACTGAGCTACACTCACAGAGCCCCCCCCCCCCCTCCATTTTGAAACAGGTGTCAGCTAGGCATGGTGGCACATACCTGTAATCCCAGGATTTGGGAGGCTGAAACAGGAGGATTACAGGTTTGACTCCTGCCTCAGCCACTTATCAAGATTCTGTTTCAAAGTTAAAAATAAAATGGGCTGTGGGCATAGCTCAGAGGTAGAATGCCCCTGGGTTCAATCTCTATTACCAAAAAAAAAAAAAAAAAGGAAGGAAGGAAAGAGAAAGAAAAACAGTCTCGCTAAATTAGCACGAATTGGCCCTGTCCTGTCTCATACTCCCAGGTACTACTAGAATTATAGGCATGTACTACCACACTTTGCTGAATACACTTTTTCTTATACCTTTCCAATGTACAAGAAATATCTGAAAGTAAATCTTCCACTAAGTACCTACTAGCACTGTCATGAAGTGGTATTTTTTCTATAGGAACACATAAGTACTCAGATGCTGTATGAAGCCAGTGAATACAGTGTATTCCATTACTGCTGTGAAGGTATAGATAAAAAAATACTTTGGAGGAAAGTTTTTGTTTTTGTTTTTTGGCAGAACTAGGGATTGAACCCAAGGGCATTCTACCTCCGAGCTACACCCCCAGCCCTATTTTTCAGTCTTTATTTTGAACAGAGTCTCACTAAGTTGCTGAGGACCTCACTAAGTAGCTTCACTAAGTAGCTGAGGCTGGCCTCAAACCCACCATCCTCCTGTCTCAGCTTCCCAAGTCTGGGATTACAAGCGTGTGCCACCATGCCCTGCTGGAGGAAAGAATTTTAACAGCCCATTTATAAAGACAATGCTTTGCTTCATCATTGACCATTAAAACACTACTGGAAGGAAGTTAGTATCACTTTGGTGGTTAGATGGGTGTAAAGTTTGTTACTGCTTAATGTCCTACAGATAGTAGACAGAAAGCTGATAATTGACTCCTTAATTTAGAGAGAAGTGATTTATTTGCCCACCAAACATTGGTACTAAAAAATCATTCTTTTTGCCGGGCGTGGTGGCGCACGCTTGTAATCCCAGCATTTGGGAGGCTGAGACCAGAGGATCTAGGTTTGCGGCCAGCCTCAGCTACCTAGTGAGGCACTCTGCAACTTAGACCTGGTTTCAAAATAAAGAATTAAAAATAGGGCTGGGAGTATAGCCCAGAGGTAGAACGCCCCCGAGTTCAATCCCCAGTACCCCCCCCAAAAAAATCATTATTTTTTTAATTGACTGGGGTTCAATACTAGAAGCATTCTTCATCTGAGCTACACCCCCAGCTTTTTTTATTACTTGGATTGAACCCAGAGGCGTTCTACGTCTGAGCTACAACCCTAGCTCTATTTATTTTTTTAGTTTGAAATAGGGCCTTGCTAGGTTACTGAGGCTGATGTGAACCTTTGATTCTCCTGTCTCAACCTCCCAAGTACTGAGATTACAGGTCTGTACGACCACAGCTGGCAAGAAAAATTTTATGTTTGATTGAAATAAAGATTCTACTAGCCGGGTGTGGTGGCCCACACTTATAATCCCAGTACTTGGGAGGCTGAGATAGGAGGATCACAGGTTCGAGGCCAGCCTCAGCCACTTAGTGAGGCCCTCGGAAACTTAGTGAGACCGTTTGAAAATAAAGTATAAAAAATGGGGCTGGGGGTGTAGCTTGGAGGTAGAATGTCCCTAGGTTCAATCCCCAGTACCACCCCCCCCCACACACACATCCTACTGTTTCTGCAATTAAATTCATTGGTTTCAGATTTTAGTCAATTTAAGAATAAAAGTATACTGTCCCCCCAAATTTACTAAATTTGTACAGTAGATAGTTTGAACTTATAACATGTCTGGCTACACCCAAATGATTCTGAATATAAGGTAGAGCAGTCGCATACAGTTTTAGTAAATCTATCATGTTACTCATGAAGGCTCTAATCTTGTTCTAATGGCCCTGTTGAACTGATATGTACAAATATTAATCAGAATTTTAGGAGCCATCTAATTTGGGTGGGTTGTGTCCCTGTACTCCAAAATGACTATTGCTTTCCTCCGACATTATTCCCATCACCAAGAGATGGTATCTAATGTTATTGCTAATTTTTCTAACAATATGTGTCATTTTAGTCCTAAAGAAATTGAGCCTTGAGAATGTTACTAACTTCCTCAGCATCACCCATTACCATGCTGTTGCTACTAGAATTTATACCTTGGCCTTTTGGCCTCTTTTATGATGCTGGGGCTTGAACCCAGGGGCATTCTACCTCTGAACTACACCCCCAGCCCTATTTCTTGTACTTTATTTTGGAACCGGGTCTCACTAAATTGCAGAAAGCCTCACTAAGTAGCTGAGGCTGGCCACGAGCCTGTGATTCTCCTGTCTCAGCCTTTCAAGTACTGGGATTACAAGGGTACACCACCACACCTGGCTTTTACTTTGTTTTGAAACAAGGTCTTGCTAGGTTGCTGAGTCTTGCTAAATTGCCGGGACTGGTCTGGATCTGCAATCCTCCTGTCTCAGCCTTGTAAGTACTAGAGTTTCAGGTAAGCGCCACCATACCTGGCCAGATTCTTTTTTATTATAATTACTAACACATTTTAATTGTACAAATCAGTGGTATTAACTGATACTTTCATATATGCTTATATTATGCATTGGTCAGGTCTGTCTAGTCTTCTACCGTCACTCCCTTTTCCCCTTTCCTGCTCCTCCTAGCTGCAGATTCTTCTCTAACCAGTTGTAGTTGTTCAGCATTGATGAATTAGAAC
This sequence comes from Graphiurus murinus, assembly GCA_004027655.1. Classification (NCBI taxonomy): domain Eukaryota; kingdom Metazoa; phylum Chordata; class Mammalia; order Rodentia; family Gliridae; genus Graphiurus; species Graphiurus murinus. The sequence continues at coordinate 8,002 of PVLC010024458.1, read as the reverse complement.
ATGAAGATGAAACCTGACCAATCTTAGAATGTTAATGTAATTATTTTTGAGCTTTAACAGTTGTTCAGTCACTATGGGTCAGCTTGCCTGCCTAGGTTTTATGATCCCTGGAAGTCCTTGAAGATAGAAAAAAGAGAATATGAGCTAATTTTTAAAATTCTGATTAAAAATTGTATTTATGCTATTAGTAATGCTACATAGCCTAATCAAATGATCATTTATTTACATCTGGTACGAGACTACTGGTCTCATGATTGACAATTGTATAGGTGATGAAGCAGTCTAGCAGACAAATTTTTAAACATGGGGTCCATTTGGATGCAATGAAAAGTATCCTTGCTAGTGAAAAGGATTAGAAACTGAAGATAATCTAGTCATGTTTCCTGCCCTAGGCAGAAACTTGATCATCCTGATGAATGCTCAACCAGCCTTTGTGTTACATGTTTTAGTTACTCATTAATCAGATTTAATATTTTTCTTTATATTGCACTGAGTTCCATCTAGTTCACTTTTACTAGTACAGTTTTCTCTTTGGTCTAACTTGAAAAACTGCTGAGTGAGCCCTTTAGATTGTTGTGTTTTGTTTTGTTTTGTTTTGTTGCAGTACTGGGAATTGAACCCAGGGGCATTCTACCTCTGAGCTACACCCCCAACCCTATTTTTTTGAAACAAGGTCTCACTAAGTTGTTTGTGCAGGGCCTTGCTAAGTAGCTGAGGCTGGCCTTGAACCTGTGATCCTCCTGTGTCAGCCTCCCAAATACTGGGATTAGAAGCATGTGCTACCATGCCTGGATCAGGCTTCTTTTTTTTTTTTTGTACTGGGGATTGAACTCAGGGGCATTCTACCTCTGAGCTATACCCCCAGCCCTGTTTTTTTTTTATTCTTTGTTTTGAAACAGGGTCTTACTAAGTTGCGGAGGGCCTCACTAAGTAGCTGAGGCTGGCTGCGAACCTGTGATCCTCCTGTCTCAGTCCCCCAAATGCTGGGATTACAAGCATGCACCACCATGCCTGGCTTCATGCTCTTTATTTTAAAGTAACTCTCCCTCCAGGCATAGTGGTACAGGATAATAGCAAGTTCGAGACCAGCCTCAGCAACCTAGTGAGACCCTGTTTCAAAAAGAAAAGATGAAGAAAACTAGGAGTATAACTCAGGTGGAATGCCCCTTGCCAATCCCCAGTACCAAAAAAATAAAAATAAAGTAACTCTCCCTGGTACCATCACCATTTGATTTTTGGCTAGGTGGGTAGTTACTGGGGCTTGAACCCAGGGGCATTCTATTTCTGAGCTATACCCCCAGCCTTATTTTATTTTGAAACAAGTCTCATTAGGTTGCTGTGATTGGCCTCAAACCCAGAATCCTCCTGTCTCAACTTCCCAAGTACTGAAAATATAGGTATGCACCACTACACCTGACTTAAAATTTTATTTTAAAATACTGATTCACTATGTTGCCAAGGTCTTAGCTAAGTTGCTGAAGGGCCTGGAACTGTAATCCTTCTGTCTTGGACTCCTAAAAACTGGGTTTATAGGCATGTGCCACCACTGTTGGCTCCATTTTTTTTTTTTTTTTTTTTTTTTTTTTTTTGCAGTACTGGGGATTGAACTCAGGGGCATTCTACCTCCAAGCTATACCCCCAGCCCTATTTTTTATTCTTTATTTTGAAATAGGGTCTCACTAAGTTGCAGAGTGCATCACTAGGTAGCTGAGGCTGGCCGCGAACCCGGATCCTCCGGTCTCAGCCTCCCAAATGCTGGGCTTACAAGCGTGTGGTGTGCCACCACGTTCAGCTCCATTCAGTGTTTTTTGTATGAGATGATTTGGGAACTTTTCTCCATGTGATCTCCCTTTTTATAAATTGTTGATTACTATGAAACAATGTATATACTTATTCACCACTAGTAAATTTGAAAGAATACAATAAGCTTTATAAATATTTTTATTATACTGTGTATGTTGTAGAATACAGATGCTTTCCACTATAGCAAATATAAGATGAGTTCAGTATTATTATATGTGCAGTGTCTTGCTGAAATTATATATTAGTAAAAACTCTTTAACTATTTATTAAACTTGTTAAAATACTAAATTTCTTACCTGGAGCTAGGCGTCATGACACATGCTTGTAATCACAGTACTTGGGAGGCTGAGACAGGAGGATCACAGGTTCACAGCCAACTTCAACATCACAGTGAGTCCTCAGCAGCTTAGTGACACCCTGTTTCAAAATAAAAAAATAGGGCCAGGGGTGTAGTTTGGAGATAGAATGCCCCTGGACTCAATCTCCAGTATCAAACACACACAAAAATTTCTCAACTGGGTATGGTGGTGTGTGCCTGCAGTCCCAACTAGTTGGGAGGCTGAGGTGAAGGATCACTTGAGCAGAGAAGTGCAGGGCCAGCCCAAGCAACACACACACACACACACACACACACACACACACACACACACACACACACACGGCTGGACATGGTGGCACATACTTGTAATCTCGGTATTTGGGAGGCTGAGACAGGGAGAAGAGGTGGTATATGATAGGAATGTGATGCTTCCTGAATCACAACACTTTGGTGAATGTTAAAAAAAGTTCTGTATAGATAGATGCTTACATATTATAGATCCAGCCATTGATGTCAAGGACTTTATGGACCCAAAGAGTACCCGTTGACAATAGAGGGAAGAAAAAAGTTTTATTAGTCCCATTCTTTTATGCCCCTAGTAATTGTATGCTCAGACTTCCTCACTGGGCATATTAATGAGCCCATAAAATGTAACTTAATGTGCAGGGATAGGATTGATCTAATGTTTCAGTTGTATCTTTTAGTGTATAAATGTTATGTAGTCATTTTATATTCCTATATTGGTCAAACTGCCCTTCAGGAAAACATTCTGTTTTATATATTTGGCAAAGCGGAGTGTAAAAAAAGCATTAATGGTGTGCTGGTAAATACCAGTGTTGTAAAATGTAAATATGGGTGATGTTCTTGATCCCTATTGCTTTGTTCATTTTCTTTACACTTTCAATTAGTTTATAATGTATATTAATTATTCAAACTTTTTTTTTTTTTTTTTAACCCAAAGGACACCTTGATTGTGTGGTCTGAAGCAGAAAATTATGACTTGGCCCTTAGCTTTCAAGAAAAAGCTGGATGTGATGAAATTTGGGAGAAAATATGTCAGGTAATCTTAAAAATAGAAAATAAACATTTTCTTAAAGTATTTCGTTTACTGCCATGTTTTCAACTGATACTCAACTTTTTAAATAAATTTCAAATATACTTCAAATCTCTATGAAAAGCTTGATTTAAAGGAACGTATAACTTGTTGCCACCATACTATCCAGCCCAAACCTTTGCTGAAGTAGAATTTTTCATCCTGCTGCTTCTCCAGAGCTTGAGTGTTTGCTAATAGCTCAGATTTGATAATCCAAAATGAAGCATAATCTCACCTAGATCTACCGGTCCTTTTGTCTCCTTCATCTGTGTCTATCTAGTTGCTGAAACCAGAAACTTGAGGGGTGTGCTTATTATTCCCTCAACCCTAACATCTGTTTAGGGCCTCAGCAATGTATCTTGGATACATTCACTTATCTTCATTTTCTTGCACTATCACTCAATTTATTTGTTTCATCTTGATTTGTCTTCCCGAATTTACAAGGTTACTGGAATGATTTAAACGGCTGAAAACATTGGTTCTTGTTTTGGTTGGAGAATAATCCAGATATTTTAAATTAATTGGTTCCCAAAATATTTTAAATTCATTAGCTCTCAAACCAGTGGCAGGAGCATGATAGAGCTCTTAGAAATAAATTTTGTGACATCCAGGCCAGACCTATTAGATCAGAAACTAGGCTTCTATAATTATTCTTAACAAGACATCTAGGTTAGACTTTCTGTGTAAAGGGCAAGTTAGTAAATATTTTAAGTTTTGCACGCTATAGCCTTCACAGCTGTTCTGCTGTGCTGTAATAGTTTGAAAGTGACCATAGACTACACATCAATGAATGGGTATGATTGTCTTCTAGTAAAACTTTTATTTACAAAAACTAGTGATGGGCTGGATTTGGCAGTAGTTTATTAACCCCTATTTTTGGTGATTCTAGTGACCATATCTGAATGCCGTCTTTTTTTTTTTTTTTTTTTTTTGGTAGTACTGGAGATGGGCATTCTACCTCTGAGCTATACCCCCAGCCCTTTTTTTTTTTTTTTTTGCGTTACTGGAGATAGAACCCAAGGGCATTCTACCTCTGAGCTATACCTCCAGCCCTATTTTTATTCTTTATTTTTGAAACAGGGTCTCAGTAAGTTGCGGAGAGCCTAAGTAGCTGAGGCTGGCCAAGAACCCGGACCCTCTGGTCTCGCGTGCGCCACCATTCCTGGATTCCCAGCCCTATTTTTTTTTTGCTATTGTTTTTTTTGTTTTTATTTATTTTTAAACAGGGTCTCAACTAAGTTGTGGAGGGCCTCACTAAGTATCTGAGGCCAGCTGGAAGGCCTGGGATTCTTTTTTTTTTTTTTTGCGGTACTGGGGATTTAACTCTGGGGCCTTCTACCTCCAAGCTATACCCCCTGCCCTATTTTTTATTCTTTATTTTGAAACAGGGTCTCACTAAGTTGCAGAATGCCTCACTAGGTAGCTGAGGCTGGCTGCGAACTCGTATCCTCCGGTCTCAGCCTCCCAAATGCTGGGATTACAAGCATGTGCCACCGCGCCTGACTCCCAGCTTTTCTTTTTACTCTTTCTTTGCCCTTTTTTCTTTTAAGTACTGGGGATTGAACCCTGGGACTCTCTATCTACCTCTGAGTTATGCCATTATTTTTTATTTTGAAACAGTGTCTTCCTAAGTGACTGCACTGACCTTAAACTTGTAGTCCTCCTAGCTCATTTTCCCAAGTGCTGGTATTACAGGTATAGGCTGCCTCTTTTTTTCTTTTTCTTTTTGCAGTACTAGGAGTTGAATCTAAGGATTCTTTACTACTAAATTACATCCTCCCCCCTTTTTTAAAATTTTTTTTTTGTGTGTGTGGTACTGGGGATTGAACCCAGGGGCATTCTACCTCTGAGCTACACCCCCAGTCCTATTTTTTATTCTTTAAATATTGTCTTATCTTTATCTTCTTTTTTCTTTTATTGTGGTACCCAGGGGATTGAACCCAGGAACATTCTACCTTTGAGCTATACCCCCAGTCTTATTTCATTCTTTTTTTTTTTTTTTTCCCCTCCCTGTGGTACTGGGGATTGAACCCAGGGACATTCTACCTCTGAACTACACCCCCAGTCCTATTTTTTATTCTTTACTTTGAAACAGGGTCTCACTACGTTGTGGAGGGCCTCACTAAAAGTAGGTGAGGTTGGCTGTGAACCTGGATCCTCCGGTCTCAGCCTCCCAAGTACTAGGATTACAAGCGTGTGCCACCAAGCCTGGCTTCATTTTTTATTTGGAAACAGGGTCTCACTAAGTTATAGGCCTGAACCTATGATCTTCCTGTCTCTGATTCTCGAGTACTTGACTTGCAAGTGTGCATCTTCGTGCCCTGCTTTTTTTTGAACAGGGTCTCATTCTGTTGCTGAGGGCCTGACCATGCTGTTGTTGAGACTGTCCTTGAACCTGCAATCCCTTTCTCAGCTTCCCGAGTGCTGGGATTACAGGCTTAAACCACTTCACCAGGCTTTTACCTTTCTTTAGTCTGTTTTTGTGTTGGCATTGTCTTAGGGATACAGTCATTTGGGATACAGGTAATGTGCTTTTTTTCTATGCTTTCTTTACCATAACTTAGGAAGGAATCAAAGTGTCATTTCTCAATCACTTTTTTTTTCCCCCAGTACTGGGGTTTGAACCCAGGTGGCATTCTACCTCCAAGCTACACCCCTAGCCCAATTTTTTATTCTTTATTTTGAAACAGGGTCTCACTAAGTTGCAGAATGCCTCACTAGGTAGCTGAGGCTGGCTGAAAACCTACGATCCTCCGGTCTCAGCCTCCCAAAAGCTGGGATTACAATGTGCGCCACCACACCTGGCTTTCTCAATCACTTATGAATTCTGTCTGTACTTTTTAATTATTTCCTGGACCCTGGCTCATTTCATGGAATTCATGGCATTTTTCTTTCTGAAAGATTACGTGTTTCTCCATCTCTTGAAGTTGTTTTTTTTTTTTTTTTTTAATATGTAGAAACAGTAAAAAAGTCTCCCTCATGCCGGGTGTGGTGGCGCACTCTTGTAATCCCAGTACTTTCGAGACTGAGACAGGAGGATACCGGTTTGCAGTTAGCCTCAGCTACTTAGGCCATCCACAACTTAGTGAGAACCTATTTCAAAATAAAGAATAAAAAATAGGACTGGGGGTGTAGCTTGGAGGTAGAACGTGCCCCTGGGTTCAATCCCCAGTATCGCAAAAAAAAAAGTCTCCCTCATTTTCAGTTACCCTTCCTTGATAGCAGTTATAAGTCTGAACTTAAGAAGATGCCATTCTCTTTACTCTTTCCTCTTTATTTTGTTGTTTTATTTTTCAAAATCTACCTTTTTTTTTTTTCTTTTCTTTATGTGGGTTAAGCCGTAGCTTGGTTATTAAGAACCTAGAGCTAAGAAGTTAGGCATATACGTAATTAAACAATCCAGAGCCAACTTGAAACTATGCCAGGCACAAACTATGAATGTGCCTGGCCGTCCTTTGATAGTATTGCCCACTGGGTTAAAGTCAATACCGTATCAGCTTGCAACATATTTCAAGACAAATACTCCAGGCTATCTTCTCTTCCAGTATCCATCAACAGCATCTCTTCACCATACTGGGCAATTTAAATTTCTTGGCCTTATATGAGGCCTTATTTTTCTATCCCCTTTCCTGTACTTCTTGACCTGTTGGCTGCTTTTAGTGGTCACTGTCCCAAATTGGGACTAAGATAAAAAATGTTTCATTTCAAAATCTTTCATTAAAATATGCTTTTGCTTTAAAATGTACTTAACTGTGAAGACTTTAAGTCACTTTTTATTTGTGATATATTTTAGGGTTTCTGGGGGAACATGAAGGTTACAGGTTTGGTATGGAGAAAGGAGAATTTTCCATGGTTTGGGTCCTTAACTTTCACTCAGCAGATATTCTTGAGGCATAGCTCTACTACGTAGAGGTTGCACTTACTTCATACGTGGCTTCTCTTTTATGTAGGTGCATTTGTATCCTACTCAGTTTTTCTTAATCATATTTTTGGGCTACCATCTAGCAAATCATTGACCCGCATTGGTCCAAAGCTAGCTAGTTTACTCATACTCTTTGGCCCTTGGTTTCCAGGATCAGTTGACATTAAATGCTTTCCTAGTTGCTTACAATTTGTGTGTGTGTGAGTGATTACAGATATGTGTGTGTGTGTGTGTGTGTGTGTGTGTGTGTGTATTTATTGGAATTTTACTTAAGATAAAATATTAAAGAGTTTGGTGTTAGCTGTTCTATAGCACAGTTCTAGTAATGTTTCTATTAATATCCCTGATTTTTTAGACAAGATATTTGTAAATGGGTGTTGGCATCAGATCTCTATATTGTGGATATGCAAGAGATTTGTGCATAGACTCTTAGGCAGTCTCAGTTTAGTCTGCCTACAGAATTACTCTTGCCTATGGACTTTATACTTAAGTAGAATTTATTCCATCTCTGGCCTTTGACTCAGTTAACTTGCTTAAAATCAAAAGTGTGTGTTATGTTGTGTTAAGTTGGAAATGATTTTTTTTTTTTTTTTTTTTTCGGGTTGTACTGGGGATTGAACTCAGGAGCATTCTACCTCCGAGTTATACTCCCAGCCCTGTTTTTTATTCTTTACTTTGAAACAGGGTCTCACTAAGTTGTGGAGTGCCTTACTAGGTAGCTGAGGCTAGCCTCGAACCCGGATCCTCCGGTCTCAGCCTTCCAAATGCTGGGATTACAAGTGTGCGCCACCACACCCGGCCTCTTTTTTTTTTTTTTTTTTTTTTTTTTGGTACTGGGGATTAAACCCAGGGAATTCTACCTCCG